>JAYESA010000009.1:21268195-21370578 GCA_036927795.1 Iris macrosiphon | reverse complement strand
GAACCAATGTAATACGAGAATGTGGGTTCGATCCGCGATGCCGCCGGCGTAGAAGTCCCGCCGCCGCTCATCATGTCGCCGTCGCCTCTCGACATACCGCCACAGCCGCTCGAAGAAAGCATGTCCTAGCCGTCAGGCTCTGATACCGTGTGAAGAAGTGATAGGAGATAATATTCTTGGTATTTCATACATCATGATATTAGGGCCTAAGTCACATGGCCAATTACCATAAATATAATTTAATCCCAATACCTCAATCTCCATATATAGCCAGTCAATTACCATATATAGCTAATCACCATAAATACGATTTAATGATACAATTTAATTTTAATATATCTGCTGGATTATGTGGAGACATAAGGATCATTTTTGCCATACCTGTCCAGGAAAATAATGTTAGTATAAATTTAGTTTATTATTTGTATCTTTTTCATGCCGGATGTCTTTTTTAAATTTTGATAGTTGTTCCGAATCGAACCATTTGGTCGATTATCGATCCAAGTCCGAATAATGTTCACCCCTAACTAAGCTCGCTTGCATAGTTGTCCCGTCGATTTCACTATATGTGCTACTACTGTATGGTTGATCATAAATTCCACACTTGGTGCCCCAAATGATGCGGTTTTGGAGTATAAATAATCCTGCTGATCCAACTGTTATCGAGGTGTCGTCTTCCTACAGCTGGTTGTTGGTTCTTCAAACGTACTCCTCCACCGCCCATGACGATGCTGTTCCCCATTGCTCAACCTCAACCCATCCTTTTCTCGGTCCTCTCCCAAAAAAATAACCTAAAAGAGAAACAAAGGTTCGTCCGAGTCTAAAATATTATAAATATTACAAACATCAAGTTTGAAACTGCTACTCCCTGAGTCGTGTAAAATCTTGAAGTGAGGCGCAAAATCCTCACCACTTGACTTTGTCTACACTAGCTTTTTTATATAAAAATTGGCTACTATTAAGAATGAGATTACTTCTCCAACCAATATAAAACACAGGGGCTAGTAATCAAAAGTCTCCTCAAACATTTGTAATTTGGTGCATCTATTTCTGAAAAAAATCATTGTATGTACCAGTCTTACTGTATCATTTTTCTCTCCAACCGTTAAATTGTATAAAAATATGTGCATGCATATATTTCCATGAGAATAAAACGATTGGCACGAAAATGAAAGTGTAAGACCGACACATATAATAATTTCTTTGACTTCTGATTCATCAACACTGGACAAAATCTAATTTGTTGTAGCTACTTATGACTCAAGGTGTCTAAATGGACGGGCCGTCCCGGAACCCGTCACGGTTCCGATCCGGTCAAATTCGATCCGGACCGGCCCGAATTCGGTGAACGATCCGGACCGGCTCGGCCCACCTCCTTCGCGGGTCTGGACTGGTTCAGCAAAATCGGCCCGTAAGTCCGACTCGATCCAATCCAGTCCAGCATGCAACTTTGCGGGTCCGGACCGATTCCAGATAGGACCGGACCGATCCGATTTTTAATTTACTTTAATATATATATATATATATATATATATATATATATATATATATATATATATGGTAATCTGGTTATGAGCCATAGACTCATATTCCTATATGAGCTATGCACATGTGGACCAATATGAATGGATTTCTACATCCTATGTGCATCCAAGTGCACTAATACACTACATTCCTATTGGTCCAAATGTGTATTGGCACATGTAAGAATATGAGATTCATATCCATTTTTTTCATATATATATATATATATATATATATATATATATATATATATATATATATCGGTCCGGGCCGACCGTGGACCGGTGCGGACCCAGATCGTTTCGGTCTTGTCCTATACGAAAGTGGGGGGAGGGGGGGGAGGAGGGGGTGTTAAAGGAGTCGACTGTTAGTTATTGACGATTTTTGTTAAAAGTGGAGGATAATTCAATGAAATGCATCTTGAATTACGATAAAACAAGTTAAGGACAACTTAAAAAATTTCAAATAAAAATTTAGGAAGGTTAAAGAAAGAAGCTTCTGCCTCCAAAATAGTAATCGTATAAGAGAGAAACAAAGGGCCTAAAATTTCTTATCCTCCATTTGCTACTTAAAAGAAATGGAAGGGATCAAGAATTGCAGTAGTGGCAGTCAAGTACAAGTGGCCCCTTTCGTGATGAAGACCTACGACATGGTGTGCGAGCCGAGGACCGACGCCATAATCCGGTGGGGGAGAGACAACAACAGCTTCCTCGTGCTCGACCCGTCCCGCTTTTCGCAGCTCCTCCTCCCTTCCTACTTCAAGCACAACAACTTCTCCAGCTTCGTTCGCCAGCTAAATACTTATGTAAGTAATTACTAATTCCTATGATCGATCCTGCTGAGCTACTTTCGAAACGAAGTCTCAATAGACTCTATATAGATGTTCGTGTAATCTCTTCTTACTCATATGTTACGTTTGGTTCGGCAGAATCAGGATCTTGGCAAAGAAATACTTCTTTTCTGTATTTAGATGTAAAAAAAAAGAAGCCAAATAAGCTTAAGCAGGAACGAAAATTGATTCACAAGAAAGAAAAGAAGAAGAAGAAGAAGAAGAAGAAGAGGAGGGTATTAAAATACTTCTCCCATTCATCCCATGGAATTACTTTTCCACTTCCAATTATTATTATTTTTTTCTTTTAATTTTTCGGATCTTTTCAAACATCGAAAAAAAAAAAAAAAAAAATTTCTAAAAGTAAAGATGAACAAAGAATTTTAGAAATTTTCACTTTTAACATTTTTTTTTTTTCAATTACCAAAACGAAATATATTTTTACTTGGTTTCATTCTACCGCAGTCAAAATGCATATGCAAAATATCTATTTCCAAAAAAAGCCCCTAGATACGTAAATTTCTTTGAAACAAAGATCAACATGCTTTTACTTGTTCATAATATAGGGCTTCAGAAAGGTGGATCCTGATCACTGGGAATTCGCTCACGAGTCGTTCCTCCGAGGACAGATCCACCTCTTGCCACTCCTAGCTCGCCGCAACAAGGGCTGCGTCAGCGGCGGCGGAGGAAAGGAGCAGTACTTGCAGAAGAACCGAGACGAGGAGGAGGAGGAGGAGGAGGAGTCGCTGCTGCTGCTGCTGCAGGAGGTGGCAAGACTGCAAAGAGAGCAGAAGGCGATCGGAGAGGAGCTTGATAGCATGAGCAAGAGGCTCCTCGACGCGGAGAGGAGGCCACACCAAATGGTTTCTTTTCTCATCAAGGTTGCCCAAGACAAGGAGCTGCTCCCTCGACTGGTACTGTCCAAGAAGCAGCAGCAGCAGCAGCAGCAATTGGCGAAGAAGAGGCGGCTGCGTGCCGACGAGTACTCCTCGTCACAGCTTCCTCCTCTTCCACAATCTTTACAGTACGACGAGTGTTGCAGTAGCGAGATCATGACGTCCAGTACCACTCAAGGTTTTGATCGTAATAGTAATTGCTACCACTACAGTGATTCTGTTGATGCGGCTACTGTGCCTACTCAACAATATGGAGCTACACGCAGCAGCCGAATGATTCTTTCACCCGAGTTTCAGGAGCCGGCAGAGGAAAAATGTGTTGCGTATCCTTTTTCTCTTCTTGGCCATATATTATTCTAGGTACAGTACAGCGCAGTTGTTCATGTTCTTCGTGATGCCTACTTTTCTTAATTATTCTGGTCGCATAAATTCTAAAATTAATTGCAAGAATATATTTTCGCACTCAACTCAATTTAGGAAGGATGTACTGTGGGATGTTTGGTTCAAAGGTTTAGATGCTCGAAAATGGTTTTTAAGTTTGAAATTGAAAATTGGGAGAGAATACCGGACTTAGATACTCAGGTCATTTCAAATGAGTGTTTCTATCTTTTCTATTTCAATGTTATAGACTTGTTTTTTTAGAAAAAAACTTCTTCCACTGAAAATTTTTTACAAGAGTTTCTACATGTATAAACTCTCATAGAAATTCTCCATCTCTCATGAAAATTATTATTGTATCTCACACCATTAAATTTATCCTTTCATTTTGTAACACCTAAGGTAGAAATGGAGAACCATTAGAGAATATATTTTTTGTTTGTGCAATTCTATGTAGAAACTCTACCAAGTATGATAGAAATTTACTAAAAGTACAATGCCAAGTAAGATAGAAACTCAATTTTAGAAATTTTTATTGGAGATGGCCTCGGGTATGTGGGAAAGTAAAACCCAATGCCCCATTGAAATTATTTTTGATTTTCAAGTATTGTTGGTTGGGTGGTTCAATATTACAATTTTGGAAATTTTTTTTTTTTACATTATCATCCCTATGTTTTATGTTTATTACATGGATCTCTGTTATTTTGAAAAATAATTACACTAATCGCATCTATGTTTATTACACGGACATTCCCTATATTATGTTTTATGTAAATAATTATTATACTAATCATACTTAAAACATAAAGTATAGAGAAGATCCGTATAATTATTTTCAAAGTAAAGGGTCCACGTAATAAACATAAAATATAAAATATAGTAAATGTTAGTGTAAATAATCCAATAATTTTTGTGGACACTAATGATATCAATTGAATATAGTTAATAGTAATATCATGAATTAAAAAAAGTGCATTTATGGAAAACCAAAGAAATTAATATTTTTATTCAACCAAATATGAGAATAAATTTTTTTTCCAAATTTCTCATGGAAAAGAAATTAAAAGTGGTGTCATAGAAATACAATATATTTATCCAAACGCCATCTAATATTTTTTGCATTCACTCCAAGAAAAAGAAACATTGTAGCACACTCTTTAGCTCCTAAAGCTATTTCCTCTTGCAATTCTGCTTGTTTCTCTGTATTTGGATGAGTTATCTACCTGTATAAAGGATCATATCCATAATAATATGATTCAGACAATTTATGATGATATATAAAACTGCTTTTTTCCTTAAAAAAAACTAAGTTACAATATTTTTAATTTCTGTCAAAAACTAACTGTCAATTCCGTTGACAGTAATTTTTTTATCAAAATATTCCTAATAAATTATGATTATTACTACCGCTCAGTTTGGGGCGAGCTGATGGTGAGTCATCTAAACACGATGATTTGAAACTATAGCTAGAGGAGCTTCATAGCAGGAAGACAGCTGTGGTAGCAACGATTCGGAAGTGGCGTGACACGTTTCATTTATCTCACATTTTCTCATCTGAACTGCCACTAGTCCTACCTACTAATCAAGTTTAATAAGTTGCATCACAACTATGATCTCTCTGCTAAGGATTGACACTGTTTTCATTGTACAGAAGAACGATACGGATTTTAGTTTACTTCGAATTCAACATAAAATGTTCTGAGTTTTATTTTTAACAAAATAAATATTGTATCAGTATCAACATGTCCATATTTTATCGTGTCTATACCATATCGTATCTGACAAATGTAGAACCGTGTCAACATATACTAAATAAAAATAAAAATAAAAATAAAAATAAAAATATGACAAAAAACTTTTTGTAAGTCCCTGATTTTAATTTCAGAAAATTCCCAGAAAATTCCAGAAAATTGCGAAAAATCCTAATTTTAATATTTTGAAAAAATCAGGGGCTTACAAATAGTTGACTGGAGAATGCCAGAACAATGAAGATATATTATGTCCAAGTGCCGATTAACAATTTGAACCGGCACGCTGCAATGGTACACTCCCTGTCCAATTTTTTTTCCTACGGGAATGAACCGTTGGCAATCAAGGCCGGTCCTGACCAAGTGTACCGAGTGCACCCATTTCAGATTTTATATTTACTAGGACCCAAAAATTAAGATATAAGTTATTAGTTATAAAAATAATAATTGTGCAGTGTTAAATATAAAATAATTATGAGTTGGAGGTCGCATAACACCAACTGTGCGAAGATCTCTATAGTTAAAATTAAAAGATCTTATGAGCTGGAGGTCGCATAACAACTATGCCGCATAATGGTGAGGTCGCATGGGTCTTTTAGCCGCATACATGCTCTTATTTGGACCTTGGTCGAATGGACACTTTGGCCGCATGTTGGCGAGGCCACATATGTTCTCTCGTCCGCCTTTGGTCTGATGGACACTTTGGCTTCATGAGGACAAGGACGCATAGAGTCGAGACCGCATGTGTGCTCTGACCGCATATATGTCATGCCAGCATATGAGCTTTCATCTGACCGAGGCCGCATAATGTTGAATCCGCATAATATTGAATCCGCATAGGCGGGACACGTGGCACGGCTTGTCTGACGAGGTCATTAATTATTGGATGTGATTCTTTGTCTTTTTGCCTGCCGCCTTCTTGCGAGTCTCGATGCCGTCAGGCCTTTTTGTCAGGCGTTGGAGAATGTGTCAAGGATCTTTTATGTGGCCTCTTGCTACTTGGTTGGTCTGGTCGTATAAAGGCTATTATGTGGCTTCCGTATGGCCGTATCTATCATCTTTTATGCGGCATGAGCTATATGCGGCTTGTAGTATTTTTATGCTTCTACAGTATCGATATCTACATCGATTGTACAAACTCCTCCATTGGGTGCCATGATGATTTCACCGGAGTAGTGGGTCTCGTTGATATCCCAGATTCGATGTGGTGCTCCTCCTTCTCCTGACCAGCAGTAGTTGTTCTTTGGACATGCTCATCTCCTAGGCTCGCCGTGGTGCTCCTCCTCATTCGGATCAGCAGTAGTCCTAGTTAGGACAGTTTATTTATTTTCAGACTTTTGCCCCATGATCTTGGGTCATTTATGTATTGAGATAATATTTTAGACTTTATTTGTTCACATCCAATAACATTTGTGATGCTTACTGGATATTTTTTTTCCAGTCTTAGTTTGTATGATGGATGAGAATTTGCTGGATATTTATTTTTAGACTTTATTTATTGAGAATGTGTCTATTTCTTTTAATTTTACTTTATTATTTATATTGAATGCATGAGAATTTATCGGTGTTGAGTGTTCCACCAAAGAGGTCAGTAAACCCAGGAAATTCAACAGAAAGTTGCTCCGGGTCTGTCTATTTTTATGAACTGTGACATTGCAGGGATACCCGAGTTTTTACATTATTTTTACAATTTAGCGACGTTTAACGACGTTCATATACGTCGCTAACTGTATCAGGACGTCACTATTTTTGTCGCTAAATGTCGCTAACTTGTTGACATGGCAGTGTTTACTAGGTCAGCAGAACGTCGCTAAATATGTTGCAAAACGTCGCTAAATATGTTGCAAAATGTTGCTAAATAAAAAAAAATTAGCGACATACGACATGTCGCTAATTTAGCTACGTTGCATCACTGAACGTCGTTAATCTAAAAAATATTAGCGACTCAGATACGTCCCTAGTAAACATCGCTATAGCGATATTTTGTGATATTTTTTCTGTCAACGACTAGCTTAAACGTGATTTCAATGAAACGTCGCTAATTACGTCGCTAAATTTTATTAGCGACATTTTTATGCCATTTAGCGACGTTTTCAGACGTCGCTAATTTGACTTATTCTGGTAGTGCTAGTATAATAAAGTTTTTAATATTTCAATCTCTTTTTTGTTCCACAATTTTCTCATCTTTGCCTTAGTAATCTAGCTAAGCGTTTGGAAAAAAGTTTCTACGGGTCTTCGAAGAGAAAGTTCGTGTGCCGCACGGAGCGAGGTGTAGGCAAACCACTAAGTCTGTGACAGGAGGCTACTGCCAATGTCATTAGAAAAATATTGATTGTGATGATTGTATGTATCAAACTTGAGAATTTGGAGATTTTGATGATGGTAACTATCAACAGAAAAAATTGTAAGATGGATTAAACTGAGACATTGGATCTAGAGGAGTTGGTTGCGACAATCGAACGACATCGTATGAGTAGTACAGAGTAACTACGAGTTGACCGTCCTGAAATGTAAGAATATTGTGTGCTGCTGTAGACAGTAAGCTACGTAATTTTTTTTTTTTTTTTTACTGTCCGATCTCCCACACCCTCGACGAGTTCAATCAAATCGCGAATACTCTGTTGATGGTGAAAGATGATACCAAATGATGATAGAGTTCGAGTTTATGTCTAAAAGAGTCTATCGGCTTAATAAACTAAAAGTGTCACGACCCGCACCCGGTTATTCGGGCACGAGTGCGTGGGCACGTCCAGCCTACGCCGTAGTGTCGGCGGTAGTACGCTGTCTAGGTCATTTCTGGATCAATAAGTATCTATCTCATCCACAATAATGAACATGTAAGAATAATCACAGGAAATAGGAATGCTAAGATTTCATAATATTTAATCTGTGACAACCAATCCACAGTTAATACAAGCCAGAGGATAAATCGGGGACAAACCCGAGTATATGCTGAAAGAAAAAAAATAATAACTAACTGGCTACTCCTCCTCAAAGGTAGTCTCCTGAGTGGGGACCGGCTCCTCATATGTGTCACCTGCTAACTCATAGGGGCCATAATAGGTAGGGGCAAAGTTCTCATCATCGCCTAAAACAACGGATCCAGTCAGGAAAGGAGCAAAGTACACAGTGCACAACAATGTTAAACTAAATATTTATGACAATTAAATATTGAATTTCAAGTTAAGAACTGCATAACAGAACATCACTATCTCAGAGTTAAAGATGTAAGCAGGAATACGAGAAAGCAGAAATAAATGAAACAGGAAATGAAACTACAACAGCCAGCAAGAAATATAACATGACCAGAAACTATCTGTGTGAACTTGTGTTTATTTTTAGAATACATAGTTGGCATGTAGGGGTTTATAAGGCTAATCCGGCCATCATAAACGGCTATTAGACAATATAATCGAGATCCGGCTGATGGACAGTCGTGTACCAACAGCTATTAGACAATACAGGGGAAAGGGTAAACTCCATGCCACCTTAGTATTCTCCCACCCGACACGAAAAACAAGACATGAACTCCAGTATTCAAGATATGAAAATCCAGTGTTCTAACACTACGTGTAATCATCCAATGGTGCTAGTAGAGCAGGAAATTAATTATCATAATATAAAGAATAAACTTGAAGTGCAGGTACTTGCCTGTTGTTTGGATCTGATTAATATTGGCTCTCGGGAGAAAAATTCCAGAGATGAGTCCAAAAGCTGAAATAGACATTATCATCACTCTCAGAAGATGCCAAATAGCTAGAAACGCCTGTCCTTGGGTCCAATTTGGAGACAAGGACAAAAACGGCAGTTTCGGGTCAAAACGGGGTCCGCCGGTGGGCCCGCTTTGCACCGAAAAATGTGTCCCGGTCAAAGGTCTCCAAATTCACCAAACTTAGTGTCAATAGGTCAGGAACGCTGATACGAACCCAACGGAACTTCCAGATTTGGATTCCGATGAGCCGAACACAAAATCGCCCATCGAGCGGGGCCTGTGGGGCCCACGACACGCGATTTTGTCAACGTTCTCAGAATCGAACCAAACTTGACCCACAGGACCAGCGTATCGCTACGAGTCCGATGGCGCAAGTTTCATCTCGATCCGACGAGTGTACAAAAAGTTAGGGCGAATTACAGAAAAGGCGGATACGGGGCGATGTCCGCGGATACGCGTTGATTCCGGTGTGCACGCACACCCGAATCAGCTTCCACGAAATCTCACACGTCCGTATCGACGTTGCGCACGTATCTGTGAAGACTGCACGCCACCAAGTCGTCCCGTTTGGCGGAACGCACTCAGTTCCGGGGTGAAACAGGGTCTGGTTTTTCCTATTTTTGGATCGCGGTGTGCGATCACCACAGGACGCGATGCCCCGAACGGTTTATCCGGGCACCGAGAGGGTCATACAGGCTTCCCAACATAATTTGCGGAATCGAAAACGGAGCTACGAGCAAAAAGTTACACGCACCTGAAGGAGACCCGAAAATTAGGGTCAAACCGTGTCCGTGTCGTGTCCGACACGACACGAGAATTGGGGATTTAGGGTTAGGATTTGGGGGCTTCCGGCGTATCTCAGGCGGAGGGGCGGCCGGCCGGAGGCGCTGGGGGCTAGGGGCGGCATCGCCGGGGACGGCCGGCAGCGCTGGCAGCCGCCGCTGCTGCTGGCGGCGGGAAAAGAGTCGGGCGGAGGAGGAAAGGTGGCAGCGGCGGCTTCGCGGGGGGGAGGCGCCGGTGGCTGACGGCGCCGGCCAAGGCGGGCACGGCGCGGCGGTGACGCGTCGACGGCGAGGGGAGAGGAGGGGGTGAGGTGGTCGGACGGAGGAGAGAGGGGGGGTCGACGGCGGTATTTAAAGGGAGAGGAGGCGGTGGTACGGGCCGAGGGAGGCGGTGGGGTGGCGGAGAAAGCGGCGGCGCAGCGGGCGGAGCGTGGCCGAGTGGAGCGGGCTGAGCGGCGCGGAGGACGCGGCGGAGCGCCGGGCGGAGCGCCGCGGAACTCGGGCTGGGGGAGACTGGGTGGCCGGGTTTCGGATCCGGGCGGGTCGGGTTCAAGCGGACCCGACCCGACCCGCTAGGCGGGTCGCGGGCTGGGCTGGGGTAGTGGGCCGGGCCGGATCAGGCCCAATGGGCCGCGGGCTGAAAAATAAAAAAAATAAAAATAAAAATAAAAATAAAAATAAAAATAAAAGTAATAATAATATTAATAATAATAAATAATTATCAGTAAATTAATTAATTAAATGAAATACTTTTTAGGAATTTAAAAATAGGTCCGGGGTTCAATAAATTCCAGAAAAATTGCCCTAAGTCCAATTTTTTATTTTACACCCAAAAATATTATTTTCATAATATTTTAATGTTGTTTATTATTAATTAAAAATCATGTAATAATTCAAAATTCTGATTTTAATTTCAGAAAATTCCCAGAAAATTCCAGAAAATTGCAAAAAATCCTAATTTTAATATTTTGAAAAAATCAGGGGCTTACAATCTACCCAACTTATAAAATTTCGTCCTCGAAATTTAAATTATGGCAGGATTCTCTCTGTCCAAACTCACTTGATTACAGTCTAACGGATTTCTCTCAGGTGAACATTGCGGTCGCTACCCAACTTAGAATTTTACCCATATCCTCTAAGACTGTACAACTAGTAAAGCTAGGTCCCAACTTAATAAATTATGGTATTGAATCTTTAAGTCTGCAACACAAAACACAGCACCTAGGGTCTTGTCTTAGTCATAAAGGGTTATCATCAATTCGTCCGGTCTGAGGGGTATGTCTAGCACTACAAATCAACTTATACCAAACACAGGATTTTGTCTTTCCGAAATAAGGAAAGACGAGGACCAATAATAGAGGTATAGGGATCAAGGCATTTAAGGAATTCTAATGGGAATTTGTCAGGCAGTTATGGATTGAGATTCTATTCTGGTAATCATTTGTTCGCATGCTCGTATTAGTACAGTTATGCTCAGACATGTCTAGGGCAGGTATACTAGTCAACTGTATATCTCAATCCACGTAAAGTAGTGCGAAGGGCGAATCAAAATGCACTAAGGTTGATCAGACCGTAATACATTGATTCTGAGTAGACAATTGTATTAGTTTGTCGACCCACTAATACATATGTCATGAACAAGCTTGATAAAAGGATAAGCTTGCAAAACTAGGCTATAAAATAGCAGCATAAGTCAAGTACAGCAAAATGAAGTGCGCTAGATGGTGATGAAAGAAGATACCAACTATTTAAGTTCGCAAACAACCTACATTAAGCAAAATAACAAAAGATTCTACAAACTCTACAGTTATCAAATACAAAAGCATTCCCGGTTATTAGCAAGTTTAAAATTACTAGGTTGGGGCTGAGGTCACGAACCATATAGGCACAAGCTAAAACAATACTAGAAAACGGCATCTACGAATCACTTACGCGCATTAGCTGCTCCAAGAGTCTGCATGTTCTCCACGGTCATGCTGGTAGAGCATCTCGTGGTGATCTTGTAGGAACTTCGTCGCTTGCTGTTAGATACTTTACTCTGCATCCAAAATAAACGATAAAGGCGCACAGGAATCAAGGCAGGATGCAAGTCAATAAAATAATTCGAAGCTGGTATGAATATCAAGAAAGATTCAATTAAGTGGATGAGCTTTTCCTAAAATCCTCAATCTGATTGCAGGCCTGTTCGGTCCCTAAGTTGAAACCGAATAATTTAGTCGTTTAGACCTGCATGGGCCACCACAAAAACGTGTCACGACCCGCACCCGGTTATTCGGGCACGAGTGCGTGGGCACGTCCAGCCTACGCCGCAGTGTCGACGGTAGTACGCTGTCTAGGTCATTTCTGGGATCAATAAGTATCTATCTCATCCACAATAATGAACATGTAAGAATAATCACAGGAAATAGGAATGCTAAGATTTCATAATATTTAATCTTTGACAACCAATCCACAGTTAATACAAGCCAGAGGATAAATCGGGGACAAACCCGAGTATATGCTGAAAGGAAAAAAATAATAACTAACTGGCTACTCCTCCTCAAAGGTAGTCTTCTGAGTGGGGACCGGCTCCTCATATGTGTCACCTGCTAACTCATAGGGGCCATAATAGGTAGGGGCAAAGTTTTCATCATCGCCTAAAACAACGGATCCAGTCAGGAAAGGAGCAAAGTACACAGTGCACAACAATATTAAACTAAATATTTATGACAATTAAATATTGAATTTCAAGTTAAGAACTGCATAACAGAATATCACTATCTCAGAGTTAAAGATGTAAGCAGGAATATGAGAAAGCAGAAATAAATAAAACAGAAAATGAAACTACAACAGCCAGCAAGAAATATAACATGACCAGAAACTATCTGTGTGAACTTGTGTTTGTTTTTAGAATACATAGTTGGCATGTAGGGGTTTATAAGGCTAATCCGGCCGTCATAAACGGCTATTAGACAATATAATCGAGATCCGGCTGATGGACAGTCGTGTACCAACAGCTATTAGACAATACAGGGGAAAGGGTAAACTCCATGCCTCCTTAGTATTCTTCCACCCGACACGAAAAATAAGACATGAACTCCAGTATTCAAGACATGAAAATCCAGTGTTCTAACACTACGTGTAATCATCCAATGGTGCTAGTAGAGGAGGAAATTAATTATCACAATATAAAGAATAAACTTGAAGTGCAGGTACTTGCCTGTTGTTTGGATCTGATTAATATTGGCTCTCGGGGGAAAAATTCCAGAGATGAGTCCAAAAGCTGAAATAGACATTATTATCACTCTCAGAAGATGCCAAATAGCTAGAAACGCCTGTCCTTGGATCCAATTTGGAGACAAGGGCAAAAACGGCAGTTTTGGGTCAAAACGGGGTCCGCCGGTGGGCCCGCTTTGCACCGAAAAACGTATCCCGGTCAAAGGTCTCCAAATTCACCAAACTTAGTGTCAACGGGTCAGGAACGCTGATACGAACCCAACGGAACTTCCAGATTTGGATTCCGATGAGCCGAACACAAAATCGCCCGTCGAGCGGGGCCTGTGGGGCCCACGACACGCGATTTCGTCAACGTTCTCAGAATCGAACCAAACTTGACCCACAGGACCAGCGTATCGCTACGAGTCCGATGGCGTAAGTTTCGTCTCGATCCGACGAGTGTACAAGAAGTTAGGGCGAATTACAGAAAAGGCGGATACGGGGCGATGTCCGCGGATACGCGTTGATTCCGGTGTGCACGCACACCCGAATCAGCTTCCACGAAATCTCACACGTTCGTATCGACGATGCGCACGCATCTGTGAAGACCGCACGCGACCAAGTCGTCCCGTTTGGCGGGACGCACTCAGTTCCGGGGTGAAACAGGGTCTGGTTTTTCCTGTTTTTGGATCGCGGTGTGCGATCACCACAGGACGCGATGCCCCGAACAGTTTATCCGGACACCGAGAGGGTCATACAGGCTTCCCAACGCAATTTACGGAATCGAAAACGGAGCTACGAGCAAAAAGTTACACGCACCTGAAGGAGACCCGAAAATCAGGGTCAAACCGTGTCCGTGTCGTGTCCGACACGACACGAGAATTGGGGATTTAGGGTTAGGATTTGGGGGCTTCCGGCGTATCTCAGGCGGAGGGGCGGCCGGCCGGAGGCGCTGGGGGCTAGGGGCGGCGTCCCCGGGGACGGCCGGCAGCGCTGGCAGCCGCCGCTGCTGTTGCCGGCGGGAAAAGAGTCGGGCGGAGGAGGAAAGGTGGCAGCGGCGGCTTCGAGGGGGGGTGGCGCCGGTGGCTGACGGCGCCGGCCAAGGCGGGCACAGCGCGGCGGTGACGCGTCGACGGCGAGGGGAGAGGAGGCGGTGTGGTGGTCGGAAGGAGGAGAGAGGGGGGGTCGACGGCGGTATTTAAAGGGAGAGGAGGCGGTGGTGCGAGCCGAGGGAGGCGGTGGGGTGGCGGAGAAAGCGGCGGCGCAGCGGGCGGAGCGTGGCCGAGTGGAGCGGGCTGAGCGGCGCGGAGGACGCGGCGGAGCGCCGGGCGGAGCGCCGCGGAACTCAGGCTGGGGGAGACTGGGTGGCCGGGTTTCGGATCCGGGCGGGTCGGGTTCAAGCGGACCCGACCCGACCCGCTAGGCGGGTCGCGGGCTGGGCTGGGGTAGTGGGCCGGGCTGGATCAGGGCCAATGGGCCGCGGGCTGAAAAATAAAAAAATAAAAATAAAAAGAAAAAGAAAAAAAAAATAATATTAATAATAATAAATAATTATCAGTAAATTAATTAATTAAATGAAATACTTTTTAGGCATTTAAAAATAGGTCCGGGGTTCAATAAATTCCAGAAAAATTGTCCTAAGTCCAGTTTTTCATTTTACACCCAAAAATATTATTTTTATAATATTTTAATGTTGTTTATTATCAATTAAAAATCATGTAATAATTCAAAACCCTGATTTTAATTTCAGAAAATTCCCAGAAAATTCCAGAAAATTGCGAAAAATCCTAATTTTAATATTTTGAAAAAATCAGGGGCTTACACTATTGCTTAAACAGTATTATCTATTTTTTTGTCGCTATTCTTTTGCATCCAAATGTAGAAAATGATGGGCTTTTCTTTTCCAAGATCCAGATTTCTGGAACCAAACGAGACCTCAAGTCTTTCTTATTTGGAATTGACTTAGAGATTATATGCTACGAAGGGAGAGTTAGAAGCAGCTTTTGAAGCAAGAAAGTTCTATCAGTATGGTTTCGAGTTATGTTTATGCAAGGGTGACAAAGAACGTTCCAGAATTTCATTTTTTTGAGCTTGTTGTTTTCTGAAAGCAAATCGACGGAAATGATCGAATCTTTCTTTGAGCAACGGTAATCGTAATTATCTAGCGAGAATTTTATCTCCCGTTCATTCTTGTTGTAGCAATCTGTTCATCCAAAATATATTAAGTTTTTGAAAGATTAATATCAAGATAGATCATATGTGATGTAAGGAAAAGACCCTACAATGTTGCGGAGATATGGGAATGATGGTTGTTGATGATGAAGTTGTCAGCCGGAGAGGATAATAAGTGTCGTCGAAACGACACAGGATACCTGAGTCCATTAGCGAGATTCCAATTTCACTGGGTGCTTGAACTCTGAGCCCTTTTGATATATTGATGATGGACTTCAATTGGCTACATAAAAATTATATGAAGTGAAGTCAAAGCATAGTCCTTTAAAGCATATAAAAGGTCATAATATTAATAGGATCAATCGAAACAAGTTAGTTTACTCTGCTACAAAACAATCGAAAAATCTTACAGAAAAATAGTTAAAATGCGGCCCAACTTGCGGTGAGAATTGGGCTGTGTGGATGATCTGCTAATAGTAGGCTTGGTCTGACTGGAGGTTTTTTTTTACAAGACATTGACGGTCTTGGAACAAGGGCTTGGAGTTTGTAGACATGTAACAACAATAAATGAGTCCATTTTTGTTCATCTATCAAAAGTGAATGTATGTTCATCATCCAATCAAGTATTGTCACGTATCAAAATAGAAGTCAAATTCACTTTGAATGTTCACAAAACTACTTCTAAAGTGATTTTGTGTTGAATGAAAATGTTACGTGGCAACACTTGATTGAAGGGTGAAGATACACCCTAGTTTTGGTGGGTGAACAAAAATGTACTCTTTCTATGGTATCATTTTCTTCGTTGTTCTATTTATTTATTGTGAGTCCATTTTTGTTCACCTACCAAAACTAGGTGAGATGTTCACCCCCAAATAAAAAATGGACGTATGATATTTTCATCCCACACAAATCATTTTCTAAGTGATTTTAATCATTCACCAAAGTAATTTTGACCTTTAATTTGTCACATAAAATCTTACAAATCTTGTGATTTTATTTTCATTATTTAGCTGGTCACTACTACTTCCTATCATGGGTTCATGAGATTTGGTGTCCGTATTGGCAGAACTACACTCTAATTTTTGGATGGACAAATTATATTTTGGAGGAACCATATTGTATTTGGAAAAAAATAAAATATCGTGCTCTCTCTCTCTCTCTCTCTCTCTCATCTCTCTCTCTCTCTCTCCTAACTAACTTGTATCACATCTTGTAAGTTTGGAGCCTCTATGGCTAGAACTTAAATATTTTGATTAATGATTTAGAAATATTTTAGCAAATACGTAAAAGCTAGTATATATTTTTATTTTTATTTTTGAAACTAGCAAATATTTTTATTTAATATTAAAAAAATTAAGTTATAGTTTCACTATTTAAGTCGAAATCTTTACTTTTTTTTACACAGGATAGAGGTATTTAATTTTTTTAAATAAAATTATATTTTAGTTTCTATATTTTGATTAAAAAATTTAATATTTTGTCTGTGACCACGACCAGTCTGTCCGTTCCCCTCCCCCGGAGGGGATGATATCGCTGGAAAAGTCCAAAGAGAAGCTAAATGGATGATCAGAAAAGAGTCTAAGGATCCGAATCTTCAAAGTGAGGTAGGGGTCCCCAAAAGTAAGTGCTCTCTGCCAGGAAACGTACGGCCCTTCAGAGATCAAAAAATAAGTACCACTAACCAAATTTATCATAATTGAAGACAGTCATATACTTGGTAGGGTGGTTTGCTAGCTATAGCTAGCTAGCTAGCTCCAATAGTACTTTAGTTCCAAAGACCCTGGGGTGGGTTTCTAAATCGATGGAGTGACAGCTGCGGACAAGTGGTGTCTAGCTGCGCACATGCAGATCGCAAAAGTGGATTGCACTTGCAGGAGAGCGTGCATATTCTTTGAGCATGCATGTCAACTTGTCTGCACTAGTGTCCATTATCAATTGATTATAATGCTGCTTTTTAGAGGCCTAGCTAGCTAGCTAGCTAGCCTATGCCAATTTCAGGTCCAGTACTCGATCATGCATTTTTTTGGAAGGAAAAAAAAAATAAAAAATAAATAATCAAAGAGTCTTGAATTGAAAGGAGAGGTTCATCCGAGATCGGTTCTAGGATAAATCTGAAAAGCCATCAAGTTCGGACAATTTTTCTAGTTATAGCAACTTTTCTCGTCCGGCTCCTAAGTTTTTATCTTTCTGTCAATAGAGAGTATTCGTGGTCCACTACAACTCTTCTTCTTGTTTTGTATTCGAATGTGTCTTTTTCTTCCAGGAATATTTTTTAACCTGCCAAACGACAACTGGCTTCTTAGCGTTTGTCAACAATCATTGGTCTTGTTTTTTCTAGCCACAACATTTATTCCAAAAGTCGATATCAGTTCAACATTTATTGCTTTCAGGTTGGTAATTTTTTTGATATCATCTTTTAAAGTCAAGGGCAATGGACAACAAAATTTAGTTCCGATTAGGACAACTCAACACCCTAGGGCGGCCCTGGTTTCCTCACTTCCTCAACCTTTGAATCGATAAGGATCGGATATAAGTGCTTACTTAGGCAGGCCATTTCCAATGGAGGTTGTTATGTCCTTTATTTTTATGGTAGAATTTTTAAAAAAAGAAATTGAGAACCATTAATTAGAATTTAAGTTGGTCCCTACTTGCAAACTAAAACGCCAACACTAATGTTCTCCCTAGGGAGAACGCCAATTCTATTCGTGTCCCAATGCTTGTCTCCTACCAGGCCATCAAACGCCATTAGACTTCGCGTTTTAGACAGAACACACCATATCAATTGGCGTTATGTCCTCTCCCCTCTCTCCATTTTAATTCTTCCAAACTTCTCTCTATTTTTCGATCAGGTGGTAAGCCTGGAAGATCATCGAAAAATACATCTACAAACTCTGGTACAACCTTTGGGTACTTGGGCTCGGTGCTTGCTCGACTACCATTGATTGTGCGAAAAAGAAAGTCGTGTTTCGTCTACCTGACGAGATTGAATTTTGCTATGCATGCAGTCCACAGTCGAGAGCGATGAATGCCTGCATGGTGATCTCTGCAATGTCTACTCGGCGGTTGATACATTCCGGCCGTGATGGGTACTTGGCGTCCGTTCGAGACACGCAGCGAGATTGTGCAAACGTTGAGTCTTTTTTCGTTGTGGCAGATTTTTCTAATGTGTTTTCCGACGAGTTGCCCGGCATGCCGTCCGACCGAGAGATAGAGTTCACTATTGATACGTTTTCAGAGACTCGACCAATTTCCAAAGCTTCGTATCGAATGGTCCCGACAGAACTAAAAGAGTTAAAGGTTCAGTTGCAAGAATTGCTAGATCATGGGTATATTCGTCTGAGCGTGTCTCCTTGGGGTGCGCCTGTATTGGTCGTAAAGAAGAAGGATGGCTCGATACGGCTCTGCATCGACTATCGTGAATTGAATAAAGCCACTATTTGGAACAAGTATCCCCTTCCCCAGATCGATGATCTCTTTGATCAACTACAAGATGCGACGGTATTCTCAAAAATTGATCTTCGCTCAGGTTACCATCAGCTCAAGATTAGGCCGGACGACGTGCCAAAATCAGTCTTTCGCACTCGCTACGGCCACTATGAGTTTTTGGTGATGCCATTCGGATTAACCAATGCCCATGCCGCCTTTATGGACTTAATGAATCGTATGTTTCGGCCATATCTCGACAAGTTTGTAGTAGTGTTCATTGATGATATCTTGGTGTACTCGAAGAATAGGGAGAAACATGCAGAGCACTTGCGGACCGTGCTACAGACTCTTCGGGACAACAAGCTATATGTGAAACTGAGTAAGTGTGAATTATGGCTGAGCAGTGTATCTTTTCTCGGGCACATCATTTCTGCGGGAGGCATTTCAGTCGATTCGAAGAAAGTTGAAGCTGTCACGACCCGATTCCGTAGAATCACTTGAGGCGTCCCCCGAATCGTGACCGCCGTGCGGGCCTGGAGTTGCGCCCGCACAAGGCTTTAATGATTTGCATAGCAAGCACATATTCAGAGTACGCAGATAAATTGAAACACAGATTTGAAACATAGAAAAGTTCTCTTTATTGATAATGAACATCTATTACAAACTCCTGAACGAGTCAGCTAATATGCCTAACGGCTTACAAAAGGGTTGACTCAAAACGAGGGTCAGCATATCGAAACATGCTGGTGAAGGCGAGCTAGCCGAACTATACCAATCAACACGTTGTTTAGTGAAGCATGCATATTTTTGTGGGTTTCTATCTTGCCTTAGTTCATTTACAAGTAAGCAGCATATTGAATTTACTGAAAATGAACGTGCCACCGTTCGGTGGATTTTACCTGACCGTCTGAATTACCTGCACAATACTTACCATGCCTTCCCTGCACGAAGACACAAGTTAGTATGCAACAGGTTTAAATATACAGGGGATCACTGGCTGGATGCCATATTGGACCAATTTTAGTCACTGACGAGGATGGTATGCAGCGAGAGCACGGGAGTGCTGCACGCCATTCCGTCCTTGCACAGGATGACTAAACAGGAGAGTTCCCGCCCGGATCGGATCGGTGCCAGTGCCCCAGCGACCATCCGCAGGAACTAAGGGCCTTGTGCACAAGTTGTCCGTGATCAACATATACACTAAGTTAGCAGTTGAGGCAAATCAGGGCAATAACAGGCACGGGACAGTAACAGGAGGAGAGCTACTTTGGCATAGTCTTCCTATCAGATTATTGCATTCAGGATGAGTTATGTTCATAGCATAATTTAAAGAAGAGCATACATTCTAACTTGTATTATGCATATGATAAATATTTCCGAGCGAACACGCATGCAAGTAAGTAACCGTTCACAGTTTTTGATTGACAGTATTAACCAAGTCTATTCTCTTTTATCTTGGTTTCTTTTATTATTACTTGGTATCGTTTGATCGGGGCGAAGGAGTGAAGCTTGGAAGCAGGGCTAGCTAATCGGGTTGGTAGCCACTCACTTAGATTTTGGAAAGAAGAAGGAAAGAGGCGCTTCACGACTCCGCTCGCAAGCCGCCTACTGCTCGTTCACCTGCACACGAACAGCTCGATTAATACTTCTTCCTCTCTTTCCAATCTCGGAATAGAAGTGCAAGTCAATGAACGAAAACAATAAAAACCATCGAAACCGTTCAAGGAAAATAAGCAAATCCCAAAACCAACTCAAAGCAAGAAAGCAACAAGCGATATCGAAAATCGAGACAATAAAAGATAGCAGCGGAGAGGTCCCTCCTGACTCTGCCGCTAAGCCGATCCTTGGGGCGCAGTCCACTGAATATGGGAATCGATTTCGAAGAAACAAATCCATAACGAGGACGAGTTCTTAATTCAATCTATCCCGATCGAACGATACCGTCTGTGTTTCTTAGCCGCGCTCCCCGCACCGGGGGAACAGGGCGCTACATCCTACCCAACCAATTGGAAGTTTCATCCCGAAACTTAGGAATAGGGCCTACCATTAGGGAGCATTATGTCGAGGGCG
Organism: Iris macrosiphon; assembly: GCA_036927795.1. Classification (NCBI taxonomy): domain Eukaryota; kingdom Viridiplantae; phylum Streptophyta; class Magnoliopsida; order Asparagales; family Iridaceae; genus Iris; species Iris macrosiphon. Next base: position 21,349,846 of record JAYESA010000009.1, on the reverse strand, counting down.
GCGATCCGGGACAGGACAAGCATCCACCCGATGGGTTGGATCACCACAACGGAGGCAATTCCCGAGTCGCTTTCGACAATCCTTGAACAGGTGCCCTGGCTTCCTACAGAAGTTACATGTTTGGTTGGGATTTGCCTTCAGCTTCCCGCCGTCATTGTGACGCTTTGCAGCGTTGTTTCCTCCCTCGTTGCCTTGGCGTTTGTGATTGTAGGTATGCACAGCGTCGATGGAAACGTGAGGATACTGCGGTTCGAGGGATAGGGCGTGATTCATGACTTCACGCATTGTTCCGTACTGATTATTGACTACGTGCGAATGGATGGCAGGGCGTAGTCCACCTTCAAACCTTCTGGCTCGACTCGCTGCATCGGGTAAATAGGCCCTAGCGAATTTGGAGAGTCGGTTGAATTCGGCGGAGTACTGCTTCACAGTCAAACTGCCCTGCCTCAGTTGCACGAAATCATTCTCCATTTGACGTTGTACTGGAGGGGGTATAAACTCCTCTTCGAACGCGGCACGAAAGGTCGTCCACGAGATCGCCTCCTTTCCGTGATCAAATTGGAGAGATCGTCGATGCACGTCCCACCAATCGTGTGCGTTGAGGCGGAGCTGTAGTTGCCCGCAGGCGACGCGCTTATCTTCGGGGACCTCTAGCAGAGCGAAGTGATCTTCAAGCTCGACTAGCCAATCTAGAGCTACCACTGAGTCCTCAGTCCCGTTGAATGGGGTGTTGCAAACTTTCTTGAAATGGCCCAAGTTGAAGGCAGTCACGTCCCTCGGCCTTGGAATTTGAGGCGTCTCCACTTCAAGCACGGGCTGTTCCACCGGAGTCATTGCTGTTGCGACGGAATGGTTGGCAGCCAAAGTCTGAACGATCTGTTGCAGGGCATCTACCTGCTTTTGTTGGACTGAGAATCGGGTCTCTAGATTACTCTCGAGCTTGGCTTGGCGAGCATCGTCTCGTTGTCGTTGCGATTCTAACATTTGCATTACCCGCTCAAGCGGGTCGACTTGAGACATGCCTCGTTGGCTCCAAGAGCTTCCCGAAGTACCCAAACTGCTTTATTGTGTTTCGTTCAGTGGTTGCGCTGCAGATTGCGCTGGATCCATTCCTTCAAAAGAAGGTAAATTACATTAGGATCATAATGTATTATGGACTTATTGCATGAACGTATCTCATTTTGGCCTAGCGAGTTCAAGAGTTCGCACAGGAATTGATCGTTAAAGGAACTTTTCCAGCACGAAGTCTAAGGAACTTTGAATCTGTGCTCTGATACCACTATGTCACGACCCGATTCCGTAGAATCACTTGAGGCATCCCCCGAATCGTGACCGCCGTGCGGGCCTGGAGTTGCGCCCGCACAAGGCTTTAATGATTTGCATAGCAAGCACATATTCAGAGTACGCAGATAAATTGAAACACAGATTTGAAACATAGAAAAGTTCTCTTTATTGATAATGAACATCTATTACAAACTCCTTAACGAGTCAGCTAATATGCCGAACGGCTTACAAAAGGGTTGACTCAAAACGATAAAGACCTCCAGGCTGGAGGACGGCTTTGCCACGGAGCTGCATTTGTGTATGAAGAGTCGCAGCTTTGGACTTCAAAAGGCTTCAGGGGCGCGGTGAAGATGCGCCAACAGCTGGACTGGATCGGGAAGACGACTTCGGCTCCTCGCTCGGTTCGCCTTGGTGCGGAGAACCTGTTTTAACGAGGGTCAGCATATCGAAACATGCTGGTGAAGGCGAGCTAGCCGAACTATACCAACCAACACGTTGTTTAGTGAAGCATGCATATTTTTGTGGATTTCTATCTTGCCTTAGTTCATTTACAAGTAAGCAGCATATTGAATTTACTGAAAATGAACGTGCCACCGTTCGGTGGATTTTACCTGACCGTCTGAATTACCTGCACAATACTTACCATGCCTTCCCTGCCACGAAGACACAAGTTAGTATGCAACAGGTTTAAATATACAGGGGATCACTGGCTGAATGCCATATTGGACCAATTTTAGTCACTGACGAGGATGGTATGCAGCGAGAGCACGGGAGTGCTGCACGCCATTCCGTCCTTGCACAGGATGACTAAACAGGAGAGTTCCCGCCCGGATCGGATCGGTGCCAGTGCCCCAGCGGCCGTCCGCAGGAACTAAGGGCCTTGTGCACAAGTTGTCCGTGATCAACATATACACTAAGTTAGCAGTTGAGGCAAATCAGGGCAATAACAGGCACGGGACAGTAACAAGAGGAGAGCTACTTTGGCATAGTCTCCCTATCAGATTATTGCATTCAGGATGAGTTATGTTCATAGCATAATTTAAAGAAGAGCATACATTCTAACTTGTATTATGCATATGATAAATATTTTCGAGCGAACAGGCATGCAAGTAAGTAACCGTTCACAGTTTTTGATTGACAAGCAGTATTAACCAAGTCTATTCTCTTTTATCTTGGTTTCTTTTATTATTACTTAGTATCGTTTGATCGGGGCGAAGGAGTGAAGCTTGGAAGCAGGGCTAGCTAATCGGGTTGGTAGCCACTCACTTAGATTTTGGAAAGAAGAAGGAAAGAGGCGCTTCACGACTCCGCTCGCAAGCCGCCTACTGCTCGTTCACCTGCACACGAACAGCTCGATTAATACTTCTTCCTCTCTTTCCAATCTCGGAATAGAAGTGCAAGTCAATGAACGAAAACAATGAAAACCATCGAAACCGTTCAAGGAAAACAAGCAAATCCCAAAACCAACTCAAAGCACGAAAGCAACAAGCGACATCGAAAACCGAGGCAATAAAAGATAGCAGCGGAGAGGTCCCTCCTGACTCTGCCGCTAAGCCGATCCTTGGGGCGCAGTCCACTGAATATGGAAATCGATTCCGAAGAAACAAATCCATAACGAGGACGAGTTCTTAATTCAATCTATCCCGATCGAACGATACCGTCTGTGTTTCTTAGCCGCGCTCCCCGCACCGGGGGAACGGGGCGCTACAGAAGCCATCGTCGAGTGGAAGCGGCATGCATCCGTCAGTGAGATACGAAGCTTCATCGGGCTAGCGGGCTACTACCGACGTTTCGTAAAGGACTTTTTCAAATTAGCATCACCTCTGACTCGCCTCACCCTGAAGGGAGTCGCATTTGAGTGGTCCATCTACTGTGAAGCCTCGTTTGAAGAGTTAAAGCATCGTCTTACCTCTGTCCCGTTACTTGCACTACCAGACGAGACCTCGGAATTCCAAATATTCAGCGATGCATCAGGGCAGGGCTTAGGGTGTGTACTCATGCAGCAGGATAGGGTGATAGCCTATACATCCAGGAAACTGAAAATGCACGAGAAGAATTATCTTACGCATGACCTAGAGCTAGCGACAATTGTGTTCGGACTAAAATTGTGGCGACACTACCTCTATGGAGTGGCTTGCCGAATTTACACAGATCAAAAAAGTTTGAAGTACCTATTCATCCAAACGGACCTTAACCTACGACAGCGGCGTTGGCTAGAAATAATAAAGGACTATGACTTGACGATCGACTACACATATGGCAAAGAAAATGTTGTAGCAGATGCATTGAGTCGAGTGTTTGCGGAATCCATGTCCGTTGATCGCAGGTTACAAAGGGACTTAGAGGAATTGGGCATTGAACTCCGAATTCGATATCGCGGCGCGCGGGTTGCTCAGATGCGGTTTGTACCCAACTTGTTAGAGAAAGTCACATCTACTCAGAGGGACGACCCATTCCTAAGAAAAATGTACGAGCAGATTCTAGCGGGAAAGGCGAAGGACTTTGCAGTAGATGAGAATAGTGTATTGCGTGATAAGGGAAGGCTATGCGTCCCCAATGACTCAGAACTCAGAAAGGAGATCCTTGCGGAAGCACACTATGCAGCCTATACGGTCCATCCCGGGAGCACGAAGATGTATATAGACCTTCACACTATTTTCTGGTGGCATGGAATGAAGAAGGGTGTGGCACTCTTCGTGTCGCAAGGCATAAGCTGTCAGAAGGTGAAAGCAGAACATCAGAGACCGGGCAGAGAAATATAGAATCTTGTTATCCCGGAATGAAAGTGGGAGCACATAAGCATGGACTTCATCGTTGGCTTGCCAAGGACGCAACGGGAGAACGATGTAATCTGGGTCATCCTCGATCGGTTAACCAAGTCAGCACACTTCATTGCCATTAAAGCTACTTGGAGCATCGATCGCCTTGCCCAGACCTACTTTGATGAGATAGTTCGGCTGCACGGAGTACCACTTTCTATAGTGTCTGATCGGGACAGACGATTCCTATCACGTTTCTGGAAAAGTCTTCAGTCAGCGATGAGGACCAAGTTGAAGTTCAGCTCAATCTACCATCCTCAAACCGATGGCCAAACAGAGTGGTTGAATCAGGTACTAGAAGACATATTGTGTCTCTGTTTAATCGATTCGAAGTCAAGTTGGGACGTCCACCTACCGTTGGCCGAATTTGCATATAACAACAGTTATCAGTCCAGCATCCAAATGGCTCCGTACAAGGCTCTATATGGACGGAAGTGTAGGTCACCAATCTGCTGGGATAGAGTTGGAAAACTTCAAATCCTTGGACCGGAACTAGTTGAACAAACAGTCCAAAAGGTTCGGTTGATTCGAGAGCGACTAAAAGTAGCACAAAGACGGCAGAAAAGCTATGCCGACATTCGTCGTCGATCCCTTGAGTTCTTTGAAGGTGATCATGTGTTTTTAAAGGTCTTGCCCATGCGAGGAGTTATGAGATTTAGGGTAAAGGAAAAGTTAAGTCCGAGATTCGTTGGCCCGTTCGAAGTCCTCAAACGAGTCACTTCAGTTGCCTATCAAATTGCATTGCCATCAGTCCTGTCAGAATTGCATGATATTTTTCACGTGTCACAGCTTAGAAAGTACGTGCATGACCCGAACCACGTGGTCATGGACCACCACCCCATGTGCATATACCAATACTAAGCATGGATATATATATTGAGATATACACATTGGTGGTTTTTCAATGTCGGACTAAAACTCCCAAAGCTAAGTGGAAAACACCAGCAGATCGAGATATTGACGTGAGTTCCTTCCCCTGTCGTCCCCATCGCCGACGGCGAACTCGACCACGCCAATGCTGGTGTTGTCAAACTCTGGGAAGCGGATGGACCAGAATTATGTCCTATTTGACATGACAACTAACATAAATTTTAACACTAAAATTAAAATTAAAAGAAATTGAATGATTAATTGTTTCGGTTAAAATTTGCTAGTAGAAAATCCATGGTCTAAATGCTAATTAGCGCTATCATTTTTCCTCGAATAAGTTGTTGTCGTGTTGTACAGTATGTAAAGAGACACATCAAGGTCAAGGAAGGACACCAGTCTTGTGAAGGACGTACAACTTCGTTCTGACATGCAAGGGATGTGTCCTTGTAGACTCGGGTGGAGAGTAACTATCTCAACATGATAATGAATTGCATTGCATGCATGAATACATACATACTAATCCTTCATTCAATTTTAACTAGGCATCAAGTGACTGATAAAGAAGATGATGAACACAGTAACAGTAGAGAAGCATCTCAGGAAAAATCTATATATTGGCAATACATAAACAGGAGAACAAATTTCGGAGGCTTCTCAATCACAGTACCAAACAAGTACAATCGCTACAAACCCAATACACTATCAATTCCTCTCCCTCTTTTCTAGCTACAAACCAACAAACCTGAAGGAAAGATGATATACAAAATATACAAACACAAGGGGCGCACAATGCTGTAAATTGTCCACTACTACCTAAACTTCTACACCATTGTGCCATACATAATACATGGCAATAGCTATAGGCTTCATATTTCCTCTGAAGCCAGGCACTCCTTGATGTCATGTGCTGTCCTCCTTGCATCCATCGATGCCCCCATCAAACCCTTTTGGGTCAATCCAACGGCGTACAAGCCATGTGCCCCTTTCCAACCATTTGACAAGGGTCTCCTTGGCAGCCCGTTTTTCTCTGAGAATAACTCCCTCTCCTGATAAATCAGAGCAATAGTTAGCATTTAGGCCCAAACACTGAACTGACACAAAACTACATGAGAAGATAATAAGACAAATCAGATATGAGAGATGATTGCTCTTAGGGTCAGCTTGGATTGAGAGAAAAAAAATAAACAGAGTTAAGTGGGATTAACTAAAAAAAAGTTGAGGGAGAGGGGGAGGTAATACATATAAACTTGCTTGGATTCGACGAAAAGTTAAGTGAGATGTGTTTAATAACTCTTACTTGGATTGGAGGTTTTAGTGAAGATGGATTAATAAAAAAATACAATAGTCACAAAAATATCCTTATTATATATGGTTCTGTGAGGGTAGGAATAATAAGAGAAAGTAAGAAGAGACGACACACCTGAACGACAATAGGTTGAAAGTCATGATGACGGAACAACATGTTAAAAGCAAAAAAAAAAATGGAGAAGAATATCATAATATTTTATTGGACAAATGAGAAATATTTATGACGTTTTAAACAAAATCTCTTATTTCTGCTTGTTAACCTGCCGATTTGAAAGGTTAAAAAAAAGAAAAAAAAAAAGTCCAAATAAACTTTCACTTAACCCTCTACAATTCCCCTTCCTAAAACTCCCACCCTCAAGCTAAGTAAGATTTTTTTTTCTCACTCACTTAACTATCTTCACACTCGATCCAAATAGACCCTTAAAAAAACAAGCACAAAACTTCAAAGCAGTATCAGACAATTAATAGTAACTAGCCTCCTAGGCTCCTTAATACATCTTGTAGAGACTTCATATCCGCCAATAGTTATAAGCACAACTAGAAACATAGTTCATCCATAAACAAGCTAGGATTGAACTCATCGAAGATCAGGACAGGTTTTCTGGTGCAATCATAGAAGTATACTATTAGCCCTAACCAATGTTCTATAGATTTCTAGCATTAGTACGGAACATGCAACACGGCAATAGAGGAATCTAAAGTTTGGGTATTAATCTGGTTACATTTTAAGCGGATTCAAGAGAATACGATTGCACAAATCCAGATCACAACCAACAGCCAAGAGCTCTCTAGTTTAGGTTCAATGGCGGGGAGTCTAAAAGTAGACTGGGAGATCACGAACTCCTGGAAAACCATAACAATAACTGGATACAGTTCTAGTATGGGCCAGGTTGGGTGCATTAAGCGAAAAACGGAAGCCTGTCCCGTTCAACCAGCCGAGCAATAGCGACGGTGTTTCCAGGTCTGGTACACTATCAGAGAGACAACATGAAGCAGTCTTAATTACACTATATACAGTAGGGGTGAGCATTATTCGATTTTTGACCAAAAATCGAACTGAACAAGAGATTCGGTTCGGTTTCGGTTTTAGATAATTTCTTTTCGGTTTCGGTTTGGGATTCCTAGAATTTCGGTTTTGACTATTTCGGTTCGGTTTAAACCGAATAATTGATAGTTTGTAATCATACCTTCAGCCAAGAGGGTATGTTGCTTTTGTATCCCGTGGCCAGGATGATCGCATCAAAATCTTCCAGCCTCCCATCCACGAACTCTGCCCCGCATTCTGTCACTCGCTTTATTGCTGTGCATACCTGCAACAATGCAAAGTGCATAAATCACTAAATGGTCAGAGTGCACACTTAATGGATGGATGGATGGTTGGACAGTTTGCAGCATTGTTGTTTGTTCATGTGCTGGCAGCTGACCTTGATATCCCCCGACTTGATCTTGGCCAGGGCACCAATGTCGAGGACTGGGGTCTTCCCAGAGAGCAACTTGAGCTCAATGGGCCCCACATGTGGGCGGTGCAGGCCGAACCGAGCTGTGTCTCCGAGCATCACTCTGGCGACGATCACAAGGATTTGATCCACCGTACAAACTGGGAGCCACTTAAGGAGCCACATGGACAGGCCGAAAGTCGATCGACCAAGCATCTCTCTGGGTAAGATGTGCACCTGCCAATAATACGAATAATTAATTATATTATATTCGGAAAAAAGGAAATCGAAAGAGCTCGAAAGATGAACTATTGCGTCATAGAATAGGGTTGTGACCCTTGCTTTCAAGTTAGATGCTGTCTCCTCCATTAAGTAATTTGTTTTCCACGATTAGAGCATCTCCAGCCCTACTGTGGCTTTGGAAAAAAGTTGAAATCATTTTCCAATGCAATTGTTAAGTAAATTGTGAAATTTAAGTAAAAAAGTTCTGCATCCCAATACTAAGAAGAGGTGGAATTGTCTTGAAAATTTGGAAAAAAAAAAAAAAAATAAGCATCTCAATACTTTTGCATTGGAGATGCTTTCTACTTCATTGTCTTTTGTGAATATAGTTTTGCCATCAGGGAAAGACATTGTCTTCTGTCTCATGCAGGGTCGGCCCTAGGGTAAGCCGGACAAGCCATCCGGCTCGGACAATCTCCCTGGTCAGGACAACCGCTCCAGACTCAAGTTCTCACTGCTCTGCCAATAGAGCCTCCGGACATCCACTCCAACTCCCCTCTGTCGGTTGTATTAACTTTCTAATTACTGCTAATACCAAAAAAAAAAAAAAAAATTATGTTACTCTTGGAAACCCTGATTCCTCTTCTACTTTAGAAAACAAAAAAATGTTGGTAAGCTTGTTCAAATACATAACCTACAGTTGGAGTGACACATGATACTGTTCTTGTAGAGGGCGAGGTCTGTAATACTCGTCATGTTACTTTGTACTGGTGTAGCTATGTAGAACAAATCAAAATTGAAAGAAGAGAAGCCAAAAAGAAAGAGACTAACAAACTGGTGCAGTGAAAGTTTAATTGTAGAGAATTGAGGTGCTCTCCCACGTTCCGGGGAATCCCAAGAAAGCTGGACGAAGAAAGTGGTGGGCCGAGGCTGGAAATAGAGGCTGAGCTGAAAGGAGAGTACACAACAGGCAATTTGCTTGTAAAAGGCTTCCCCACGAAGAATCTCTTTCTTTGCATGCAAAAAAACCACACTCCCTCATCTAAACTAGAATTTCCTATGTACTAACCTAATAAAATAAGTTCTCTATAAAAAATAAAATAAAATAAAAAAGACAAAACAAAAAACAAAACTAATATAAAATGTTGAAGATTAAGCAAAGTGTACTTGCACTGTTGTTTTACATGTGACCACTGCTAACAAGAGTAATAACCATGAAAGAATCGGCAACCAAAAAGGGATTTAGGTGCATGCACTTCTGGAGTTGCGGACCTACGCTATCATATTCAAATGGAGTAAAGCAGGACGTAGGGGTGATCATTATTCGGTTTTTGACCGAAAATCGAACCGAACCGAATAAGGTATTCGGTTTCGGTTTTGAAAATACTAAAAAAAATTATTTGTTTTCGGTTTGGATTTGAAATTTTGGTTTCGGTACGAAATCGAAAATCAAATAAAATTTATACAATTATGTAAAAAAATTATACAATTATGTACAAAAAATCGATTCTATGCAATATCTTATGATTAAAAATGTGTATATTTTGAAAATAATAATTCTATGTATGTGTTTGAAATCCAATTTTGGTAATTTACAATAGTCCAAATTTGGACATACGACAAATAAACAACCGTGTTGGTTGCAAATAAAAAAAGTACCACAAGAGGATACTTGGCAAGGAGCTTATGTGTTTCTAGCAAGATTGAGTCATGATGAGAGAGTCGGATAGAGTGGTGGCAACTCGGGACTCAGGGAGGCACTGAGCATTCCACTTACTGGAAGATTAATATTCACTCTCACAAAATAGCTACTCCTGGCTAGGAGATGGTAGTCAGATATTCTTACTGGCAGTGAAGCTCACATTTCTTGTGTACTCCCTAAACTTGGACAAATTATCCTATTTTTACAGTGCACTTTGTATGTTGTATGTTTCATTAGATATCCTTAATTAATGGAACAGTTGAAAGTTGGCCCAACTTTTTTTTTTTCAAGAAAACAACAATAACAAGGAAAAGATAACTAACAGAAAACATATATACCATAGGACACTACAAGAACACTGTTAAGTAGATAAAATAAAACAATATATTTGGTAGTTGCTTTCTTCTTCTTCTAGAAAATCTGTGGGGAGGCGTAGCTACCCACGGGCGCTGTCAGACTGTAGTCCGGACTAAACTTTTGGAAAAAAAAAATTTTAACTTTTTTTTTAAATGTTTTCTTAGTTATGTTTTCTTTTTTTATTTGGATTCGAAGTATGCAACAATTAAGTGATAAATAAATTCTCAAAAAATTAACATTTTAGACGGTGCGAGTCTAATATCCTCGTATCGCTCAAGCTATATCCAACGTCCGGCCCTCCCTAATTTTATAGACTAACTCCGCCACGAGAGAGGTTTAACTAGACAAAAGGACCTTCCCCCCTTACTTCATTTAAGATTAAAAAAAAAAAGCATGAGTTCATTATGGTATATCCACGTTGTTACTTAATATAAAGTGATAATGAAGGGGGGGGGAACCCTAAGATATTGCAAACCCTAACGCTAAGAACAGTGACACGGAAAAGGAAGTCAGAAACATACCGCATCTCTTACAACTATAGAAGGTTGAGCATTATTGTCGCAGAGATCCAAGCAGACCTCCATGCCAGAGTTACCACACCCGATCACCAGAACCCTCTTCCCATGGAAGCCCTTGCCGCTTCCGTACGTGCTTGTGTGCACCACTGGCCCCTTGAACTCGCTCATTCCTTCGATCTCCGGATTGACAATCTCAGCGTTCTCCCCCGTAGACACCACCAGCCACCGGCTCAAGTACTTGGTCGTCTCGGTAGCGATCCTCCACAGACGGATGCTTCTGTCGTACTCGGCGCTAACCACCTTCTGATTGAACACCGGCTTGATGTCGAACCGCCTCGCGTAGCTCTCCAGGTAGGCAACGAACTGCTGCTTGGAGGGGTACTTTGGGTAGCTTCTCGGGAATGGCACTAGCGGAAGCTCGCAGTACTTCTTGGAGAGGTGGAGGCGGAGGCGGTCGTAGGTCTTGTGCTGCCAGAGCGAGGCGATGCAGTCAGACCTCTCGAGGACCAAGCTCTCGACGCCCTTCTCCTTGAGACATGCCGCGGCGGCCAGGCCCGAGGGCCCTGCACCTACAATGATGGGGGTGGGGGCCAAGAAGCACCTCTCGGCTTTCCCCGCCGTGGCAGCAGAGGGGCGGTCGCGATTGTGAGAGAGGTAGAACAGGGAGTCATGGGCTTGCTTCCCTTCAATTTCTCTCCAGGAGTCCATGAAGAGAAGTAGTGATGACCAGGGGCGGACGCACACTTAGCTTGCACTGGGCTGTAGCCCAGTGCAAAAAAAAAATAGTAAACTTTTTTTATTATATGCTAAGTCCAGTGCAAAAAAAAAATAGTAAACTTTTTTTCATTATATGCTAAGTCCAGTGCAAAAAATAAAATAGTAAACTTTTTTTTATATATATGCTAGTATAGACTTATAGTCCACCCAATACTCCATAAAGCTTATCCATTATACCAATCAACAGATGTGAAAAGTGAATCATTTGAGTCCAGAGACCTCAGACTCCGACTCTCTCACTCTTTGTCTCATAGTCTAGGGTTTATTATACAATGACCCGCGACCGATGACCGGAGACCCCCGAGGCCGCGACCCACGACCGAGATGCTCCGGGTGCTCTCCATCTCCGGGTGCTCCCCTTCTCCACACTCCAGTCCAACCAGCGACCGGCGACCAGGACGCTGCAGCCCCTCGGCCCCCTCCCGCTCTCGGCTCTCCTAGTCTCTCTCTTCATCTCCTCTGGTAAAACCCTATCATCATCACCATCCTCCTTTGATTTAATTTTTTGTAAAATCCTAACCCATAAATATTTTACTCAATGTGTTTATCTTTAGTAGTTATATTTAATTGACATACAAAGGGAATATAGTTTGGATTGTTAGTTACAACTTCAGATTTTGAAGGAGGTTGTATGCAGGAACAATCCATGTGTTTATTAGAATTTGAAAACTTCAAATTTTAACTGTTGTTAATTCTATTTTTTATTATATTTGTATGTCACTTATTTTTACTGTCTTAGAGTCTTAAAATTGTAAATATGAATATGATTCCTAGTAATGAATTGAATCATTTTACCTATATGTCTAGGCTTTTTTATGGTCTAAGAAAAATATTTTAATTGTGTTATTTCTTTACATAAGTTGTTTGGTTATTTCTATAATTTTAATCTTCTATATGAAATCAAGTCTTTATAGTTATCTTCTTGAAACCTATTGCAAATGGACCTGATAGATTTATATGTACTTTCTTCTAAAAGCTGATCTTATATATCTTTCCAGGTTGCTTGGTTGTTCAAGTAAGCTGCTCAGTTGTCACCTGAAAATGCAAATGTTCATACCTTACTTGGTGCCTAACAACTTGGAGTGCAAGAGTACTTTTTCCTCAAGGTTTTGGCTTTTATTTTCAGATTCTTGCTTCCTAGTATTCTTTTTTGAAATACTTATTATATCTTTGGAATAGATTGAAGCAATTATATTTGGTGAAAATTTATCAATTAGTAAACATTACCAAAATTTAGGCATAAATTTACAAAAAAAAAATCTGTCGAATCATCGAATTTACAAAGAAAAGTCTGTCGAATTTTTGGCATAAATTTTTAGAATCTTATAGTAACTACTAGCTAGCCCACCCTACTCCAAAATCCTGGCTCCGCCCCTGGTGATGACAGTACTGGTTAGTATATATGCTAAAAACTATTCATGAGGATACTAAACTCTAGTAACTAGAGAATGACTAGCATGGAGTTCGTGTACTTATTTTCAGAGATCAGTCTGATATGTATTTTCGGAGATCAGCTCCAATGCAGAAGGAGGAAGAGTAAAAGCTAGCTAGGGCAGAAAACAATGAAGAGAGTTGAGAGAGTGAGCAGTGAGAGGCCTCTATATATAGTTGTTCTTGAGGACAATTTGGTTCAGGTCCCTGATACCTCTTATCTTTGCAATGTTTGCAAAAGCTCCAGCGTTAAGGAAAGCCTTTTGTTCAATATATTAAAAACCAAACAAGGGATAGAGCTATAAACATGCTATCAGAGGCGGACGTTTGAATTTAAAAGAAGGCGGCCAAAAATCTTAACTATTTTTTTTTCATATCTATCAAGTCTCGTCTCAAGTTTACCAAAATTAGAAGGGATAAAAATAAAAATTATGAAAAAAAAGAGAGAGTAAAACATGATGCAAATGTGTATATAGAAATTAAAAAGAACATGAATATTTAACTCGGAAGTGAAAATTTAGTAGGGACAACCGTCCCCACTCGCCCCCATGTAGGTCAGCCGCCCTTGCGTGCTATTATTTATTTCTTTAGTATTGCATTTATTCATAATTTTACAAGTGTCAAAAAGTCGAGTGTTAAACTTGAAAGTCAGTTTAAATAGGGACCTGATCAAATTTAACCTTATTCCTTGGGTTTACACTCAGGCTGTTAAGTGGAGACTGCACTGCTTTCTGTCGCTTTTTTTTTTTTTTTTCTCGAGAATAAGAAATGCAATTCCAAGCGATATAAACCCTAGAATTGTACATTCAATGTGAACTCTCATGAGATTTAAGTATTCTTAAAATCTACGGCTGTTTGGATAGGAGGGACTTCATGAAGTGTGAGCATTAACTTGGATTTGGCACTTCCTTAAACCTATTTGGAGGAAAAGTAGTCTCGTGGAAGTAGCAAACATACCACTTACTTTGAATATTAATAGTAGTAGTAGAAAATATGAAGGAAAGGAGTAGAGAATTACCAAGAAGCAAAAAATGCATACTTCTTTCATCAGTCCTTAGTTGATCAAGAGGAAGTCAAAATGAGATTTAGGAGGAAACATGATTGGCACCAGTTCTCTATGCAGTTCGTTCAATCCAAAACGCAAGCAGTGGGGACAAAAGTGTTACTTCCAGTTCCAACGTGAAATCCAACTTCTTTCCCCACTTTTCTCTGTCCAAATAGCCCCTCATGAAGAAAGCGAGGAAGTTTTTTAAATAAATATCTAAAAAGTGAAGGTTACCTAAAAAAGAAAGTTATAAGAAAGGGTTCGTTTTCTTTGTGTTATTCAGGCATGTTAGCCAACCGACGAAAAAGGACAACTATGGATAGGTTAATTAATCTATAAAAGAAAGTCACGGCCGGCTTATCCATTAAGCAAAGTAAACAACTGTCTAGAATCCCATTTATTTAGGAGTTCCAAGTTTTTTTTTTTAAATTAGTGTAGTAGTTATTTTAGGGCCCAAAGTCATATAGGATCCAAAATTTTCTAAATTAGCTAACTAACGAGTAACGATCCATATAATTGAAATTATATTTGTTATATAGTTGATGGTTAATAAAAGAAAATTGGTTTCTAATTACGACTATGGGAATGAACGAACGACTCTTCCTCTTCTACTACAATCTCTACTTTTCAGGAAATGGACGACTGACTCTTCTCCTTCACCTCCAATCATGTTTAAATGTTCAAAAAATGATCATATTTTTAGACTTTTGACTAGGACCTCCAAATGACTTGAAACGGTCCTGAAGAAAGTTATAAGACATGTTATCCAACCGACGAAGAAGGACAATTATGGATAGGTTACGAAATCATAAAAAAAAAAACTTCATATACCATGCATTGTTGGATTGGATGTTGACATAGTAACTTTATGTAACTTTTCCTACTACTCTTTGGCTCCTTGTTGAATGTATGTGCGCAACACATATGAACTAATTCCAAAAAGAAATGTCCTAAATGTAGTTTAAGTTCATTGAGTAGTTTCTTATACATGTATACTAATTTGTCATAAACTTATTTTTCCTCCCATTGATTTCACTTATTGTCTACTTGGAACAGGAATATCAATCCTATTAATTCCTTTCTTATTTTAGGAGTCATTTGGTGCCTTAATTGTGAGTGGTTTCTCCACTGTACCCAGTTTCAAATTGGAATTTTAGTGCAATAGAGAAGGACCTACAGAGGAAGTTCTCCCTGTTAAAGCTAAGGTGCGGCGATGAAAAGAAAAATAACAACATCAAAGGAATAGAATTAAATCACAAACCCAAAACTCAGAAAATGAAAACAACCTTTCATAATAATCACCAAAACCTAGAAAACCCTACATATCTCCTCACTCTTTCATCTTTTCTCAAAAGATACCACCATATTTATGGCCTAAAACCTAATTCTAGAAAAAAGCCTAACCATTATCTAATAATATTTTAGTGAAATCATAACAATAAATATTCACATCTATTACCGAACTCAAATGGACTCTTCTAGTCAGTGAGAAAAGATATAACCATCATGACTAGACGGACGTTCTCGAGATCAAACCTATCTCAACTGTACATATCGCCGGATATCTCCAAATATATATATATATATATATATATATATATAGAGAGAGAGAGAGAGAGAGAGAGAGAGAGACAGGCATAGTTTGTTCTTTATCAGGAAGAATAGAATGTTGATCAATTGTGTATAGGTGGGAGATATAATCTTCTTTTTGACAAGGAGATGCAGTACATAAAGGTCATTTTGAGGCAATAGGGAGAACGTCCGTGAATCTATCCCGGCATGACAATATAGGCCTTGTGTTGAATTAGAGTCTTGTGTTGAGTTGCTTAATTGTAGGGTGTGTGAGAAAGTCGGTTAGTGGGGGGGATAATGTAGGAGTCATATAAGGAGTGGATTGTATTGTATATATTTCCTTTCTTATCAATAAAAAAAATGCTCTCTTTACTGATGAAGGTCTCGATTTTCCTCGAAGCGAACTACAGATGGAGGTGTTTATTGTTCCATCGAAGCGAATCCACCCCTTGATATGGGCATATATACATCATTTGGTATCAGAACCAAAGGGGCTCGAGGTTGATGTAGGCGTCCTATTGTCCTTATGTTGTGTTGTATATATTTACTTTCTTATCAATAAGAAACGGAAAATATTATGATAAAACTCTCTCTTTACTAATGGAGGCCTCTTTTCCCTCGAAGTGAATCCACCCGTTGATACAGGTATGACCGTGTCTCATGTACATATAGATAATCTATACACAAAATTCAGAGCAGAAGTGTTGCACTAGTTGAGAGCTATTTAGTGTGTAAATTCCTGCGAGTATATCAAATTCAACGAACAAATGTTGCAAAGTTCAAAAAAAAAAAAAAAAAAACTTGCAGCTTTTGTCGTGGCCAAGATGAGTGTAACACCTGTTCCAATAACAATAATGTAATCTAGAAATAGATAAAGGATTAGATTGCCTAATTAAGATAGGAGGAATTGTGCCACCCATATTCCAGATGGTTGCCATGTCCCCACTTTGATACCAAACGCCTGCATGAATGGCACCATGTACTAACTAAATATACATGTATCTGTTGAAGGGACTAGGATAAGGGTTATTCTCACCTATTCTTGCCTTCTTGGGCTACCTAACACTCAGTAGCAATATGTATCGAAATACTCTTTTTCTCTCGTGCTAAAAAAATCCCAACCAAACATTTGAACATTGTGGTAGGGCCATTCAAACACTAAAATCATATATAATTACCATCTCACCTGGACCTAACTAAATACTTAGATTTGAAAGACAATCTGTATCAACAAATGGTGCATACAACTAACTCTTATCTATAGACAACTAAACACCTTGCTAAATAGTGGTACTATATTTGACTATCACTTTAGTTCAAACCTTGGCCTCACAGGACTGTGTGGTACTGGTTTATAAGTGCTCAGAGTGCATAACAAACTATTATTTATCCATCTCCGCCCGCCCCCCACCCCGAAAAAAAGAAAAAAAAAAAAAATTTGAATTTTTTTTACTTTCATCACACTTAATATAATTTTAGACTTGCATTCCATTTTTTATTTTATTAGACTTACATCTCACTTTTTGATATGAAAAATATTTAAAGACAGTTTTTCGTAACAAAATAAATATTTTTCGTGACAAAAAATGTAATGTAAATCTAATAAATATATAAAGTGGGACGTAATTCTAAAATTATATTATTAAGTGAGACAGATGTCAAAAATTCCCAAAAAAAAAAAAAATTCATGCCAGCCGCATTTATGTGAGATATATAAAATAGTAAATAACATATACAACATTATCCTAGAGTATATATCACAGCTGTTATTTGCTATAACTATATTTCCATTTGTATACATAAATATAAGTGCACTGAAGGGGGTTCAACTTACATAATAACACCAAACTCAAGTGGCTGTGAAAAGAGGTATAATCTCTCTAGCTGGACGGAGGTCTCGAGATCAAACTGCGGAAGAGGTGTGGGGACAGTGGACGCAAATGACATGTAACATAAAGTTTGCAAAGTTTCGTATGTATCGTCGGACATCTAAAAAAAAAAAAAAACTTACATAACAACAGATACTACATTATCCTGAAGTATGTATCACACAAACTGTCAGAACATTTCAGCTTTACTGATTTCTTTTATTTTTTTTAGTTTTCTTGTAAAAAAAAAAAATTTTTGTTTCCTTTTCTTCCAATAGAGGACCTTTTGACAAATTGTGACCTTTTTCTAGCTTTCTAATCATGAAAAATAATAGGATAGAAGAAAACTAAAAAAAAAAAATGATCAACCCCCCAATACATTTAGATAAAAAAAATTAAGAGCGATATAAGAACTAAATATAATTTTTATAATTTTGAGGAAGAGCATCCTAAAGATGCTAATTGAAACATTTTGAAGTATGTCTTTGCGCATTGTACTATTTTCCTTCGATGAATTTTTTTTTTCCATTGAATTTTTTCTTCGAAAGGTTTTTAACAAGGTAATGTAAGTCGCACAGACCTGAATTCCTGAAGAATATTATTCCTGAATAATATTATTTTACTCTTTTCTTTTCTATGGATTTTTTTCCCCAAAGATGAATTTTTTTTTTCTAGAAAAATTTTTAATGAAGCAATAATTAAAGTGGACATCCAAGTAAGTGTGTGTGTGTGTGTGTGTGTGTGTGTGTGTGTGTGTGGTGGTGGTGGTGGGGGGTGGGGGGGGGGAGGGAGGGTTGTGATTTGGGATAAAACCAAATTTGGATGCGCTTAGCCTTATTTATCCATATCTACAACCACCTCTCTCTCTCTCTCTCTCTCTCTCTCTTTATATATATATATATATATATATATATATATATATATATATATATATATATATATATATATATTATCATTGAGGAAGCCCTGAGGGATTGATTCGGCTACTATATTCTCTTTCTCTCTTTCACTTTTACAATAATTCCAGCTTTTTCTTTTCTTTTTTCACTATATTTCCATTTGTATACATAAATTTAAGTGCACTGAAGTAGGGATCATCATTGGACCCGAAGCCCATGGGCGTCAAAAAAGTCCGTCCGGCCCGATGGGCCAAAGTCCGATATAGCTCAGTCATTAGGGAAGACCGGTCCGGTCCATATTAGTATAGGGCAGGACTTGGGCTAAGCATTCGTTTGCCCGAGACCCGTCCGATACAAGCCCGCCCATGCAAACCATCAAATTATTCTTCAATGTATAAGAGAATTAGAATTGATAGTGCAACCATCATGAACAATTATCGTTGATGTAGACGTGATGTTAAGGAGAATAAGAATTGATGTAGTATTCAGATGGTAAGTATTTACATGGTACGACCATTAGGAACAAGCAATTTTTCAGATAGTCTACATCAACACTCACACATTGAAGAAAACTATTGCTGAATTCACTTAGATATTATGCCCAAGCAAAACCTGATGGTGAGTATTCAATTATTCCATGGTCTGCGTCAACACTATTGCTTGTTGCCACCTTCCATTTGTTTTCTTCAATGTGTTGCAATATGACTACAGTAAGTATTCAATTTATTCTTAGAAATTTGATAATGGGTTTACTAATTCTTAAATTATGTAATATACCAAGTATTTTTTGATCTAGTCCGGTCTGACCCGACTTGGCCCAAAAAACCCGAACTTTGTGGGCGGGCTTGGGCCTCTTAGGTAATAATTAAGCTCGACCCGACCCGGCCCAAAATTTTTCTAGGGCCAAAAAAGATGGGCCCAAGTCCGTTCTTTATGGGCTTGGACGGTCCGGTCCGGTCCAATGTCGATCCCTACACTGAAGGGGTTTCAACTTACATAATAACAGATACTACATTATCCTGGAGTATGTAATCACAGTTTACTATCAGAACATTTCAGCTTCACTGACTCCTTAAATTTTATTGGTCATTAATAGTTCAGAATAAGGGGGGGGGGAACAGTTGTAAGGATCTTTCCTTGCCTTCATTCATGATTAGGAAGCTAGAAAAAGTCACAATTTATCAAAAGGTCCTTTATTGGAAGAAAAGGAAAATCAATTAGGATACAAGAAAACTATAAAATAAAAAAAATCCCAGTTTTTTCTTTTCTTTTCTTTTTCACTATATATTCTTCATGCAATTATTCACTTCGTTTAGCTTTCAATGCAAGCAAATCCAACTACCTGGCATAAACATATCTAGGATAGGATGATTATATGCTCATCCAGCCAATAAAACCCCAACAAAATACATAGCAAACTTTTAAAATAGATAAATACATTTAGTGGGAAATAGTGGAAACACATAGGAAGTGTTTGGACCAATGTTATACTTGATCAGACTGATGTAATCATGTAAGCTCCAAAATCTAACGGAACAATTGTCGTAAAAGTTCAACCTCTTTCTTAGAAAGATAATAATGGATTAATTTGAACTTCAATACATTCAACTTCCATAAGTTATATGTATAAATACCCAGCATAAAATTTTGAAGAACTTGTGTACATGTCCCCTACTTAGTGATAAGTTAATATCTAAGAGCAACAAATATGAGATGATTGTATATTACCCTAATAAGTGATGTGAAATCAATGTTTGATGTCATAATAGTATGAGTATGATGAGGGGAGAAGTTCCCAAAAATGGTGGGGAAAAATATCCACAATATTCCCTAGAAGACATGGCAGTGGTGGTTCAGAACAAAGCATGGTGATGGTATTCGGAGGAATCTCCTCATCAAGGCAGAATATGAATATGTAGTGACATGATTTTTTTTTTTTTCTTCTCTTTTTGACCATGGAAGTAGATGTAGTTCCAAACACTATAACCTCCCTAGTATGTCCTCTCCTGTTCGGGTCCTCTACCCCTCCAGTAATATGAAAAGCTCCACTTCACTCTCTAGAAAATTGTGAACCTGTGTATCGTGGAGGCATAATATAGAGCGTCGGTAGTGTCCTAATGGCACATGATAACACCTTGATAAATGTATATTTTACATTGATATTTATATCCGTACATTTATCAATACATCTTTCACTTAAAATGTGCATTGATAAATGTAAAAGGGGCATTGATAAATGTGTTGGTAGTAGAAACAATATAAAATGTACACTTATCAAGATGTTATCATGTGTCCTAAGGACACATGTTAACAAAACCAAGTAACTAATGAGAGCATTGCTGCCCTCCAAAGACTCAAGCTTGCCATTCCAATCCTCTGTCTCCATTATTTTAGCAACAAAATATCATTTAAAAATCCAAACAACTCAAAGAAAAGGGCATGCTTATCAGACATTGCCACTCTTTCACACTTACACCTCTTTACTAACAAATTTCATCTCAACACTTCGGCACTGAGATATGAAATAAAATGCATTGTCATTAAGGCTACAACTCAAAAACCAATAGAAGAAAGGTTTCAATAATATTGTAATTATTGCCAAAAGGTAATATTGTTTATATGATAAAAGAAAAAGAAAAAAGTACATAAGAAGCTGAAGCAATAGTAAAACTGAAAATTGTATTTTTTGTCTTTTCTCATGATGTTTCAATTCTCTACAGTTTTTTGCTTATATCAAAGCTGCTATTGCATATTGGCAAATTCAAATGATCCAGAAGATTGTATAATTATTATAATGCTTGTGAATTTCCCCTATAGAAATGGACTTTACCAGGCACCAAAGTCAAGAGTCCAATTCGAAAGCTCAAAAAGAAATTGTAAATCTTAAGATTCATGACAGATTCATGAACATGGAATAGTAGCAACTGTTATTGATTGACAGCTATATGTTTAGCTTTAATCAATCAATTATTTAAGGTTACAATGCGAGCTATACCTTAATCACACAGCAAAGTTCGTAAGGCAATTTGCTCGTGGTCCACACAGGATTTCATTCTTTCATGATAAAGTGCACCACTGATTAATCTCTTGAATGCTAAATTAGGTATGACCAGGGCCGGCCCTGGCCCAAGACGACCGCCCAGGGTCCCATGGGCCAGAAGGGCCAAAAAAAAAAAAAATTTAATATATAAATAATTTTGTACCGAAAATAGAACTAGTATTTACCATGGACCATTCTTATTACAAAGCAATTGTTGTGTAGTGGTTTTTACATTAGACTTGCACACAAGAGGTTCCTAGTTCAAATCTTGGTGGAGGCATATTTTTTATTTTACTTCTGTTTTATTTTTTTTACATTATGTATGGGGTCTCATTTTGAAAGTTCGTCCCGGGCCCCTGTGAGCTCAGGGCCGGCCCTGGGTATGACTAAAAGTTACATAGTACGACCATACATAAATTAAATGTAAGTTATACCTAGAGAAGTAAGAAGAGATTGCAGGTCATTATGATTCTCATTTGAGCAAATAAGCTGCACATTTCAAATATTATTTAAATCAATTAGATAGTAGCAGTTCTACAGCGAACTAAAAATAAAGGAAAAGAAAAGTCTGGCATCTTAATCAAATGGTACTTAAATATAGTAGCACTAACCTACCAAAGATCCTATGATACTACTATTATAGATGGTCCATTCTCTGAAGTGTGATGCAGCCTACTAAATATTATCTCCTTCTTTATAAAGCCAAAGTTCATTTAGTGAATAAAATGAAAGGCACTTGTTAGCAAATACGATGACTTATATGGGAAGCTGAATTAAAATGCTACATTTCACTCTTACTTAAAATATAGCATATTCTTCATTTTTGTATGATATAGGGAATTACAGGCAGTATTTGTCAGATTAAGTTATCATCTTTGACTCTTATCGGCTACTGTGTAATGATTCAGAATACAGAG
This sequence comes from Iris macrosiphon, assembly GCA_036927795.1. Taxonomy (NCBI): domain Eukaryota; kingdom Viridiplantae; phylum Streptophyta; class Magnoliopsida; order Asparagales; family Iridaceae; genus Iris; species Iris macrosiphon. The sequence continues at coordinate 21,327,781 of JAYESA010000009.1, read as the reverse complement.
GATCTCCTGATTCAACAATATGAGAGGACAAAGTGCCTAACATCTTTCTTTGGTGCCCCAATCTGTTTCTCCAAGAACAAAGGTAATTATTATTTAAAGAAAGCAATAATAACCAAGTAATGATAAAGTATGTTCTCCAAGCACTTTCTCGTTTGTCTTATTCTTTGCCTCAGTGGATTATGGAGCAAAATATACAAGGAAAAGCATCAGATTTTGCATCTATTTTTTAAAATGTCCATAATTTTTTCCCCACATGGACACAGAGAACTTGGTGTTTATAAGCCAGATGGGGCAAATGGGAAGCAGAATCATGCAAGAAAAGTGACCATTCACGAAATGACTCGAACAACATCTTCCTCTCACCCTTTCCCACTGCTTGTATAAATTATATTCTAACTACTCTCTCCAGAAAAGAAAAAGAAAAAAAGAAATCATTCAATCAATGGTAACAGCAGAGGAACTTTTCCTTGTGCATCAAACAACAATCTCCGTCTCCTCGAAGGGATCTATACTAGCTTTTATCCATGCATTATGACGTTGTGACATATCCTTTACCCCTTAGAAGGTGATAAGTGAAGTACAAAGAGGAAGCATGGGAATAGTAAGACCCTAGTGTAAATACACAAGTACACACAAGATTATGTCCCTTTCACCATATGTAACTAATTTTGATGGTAGCCTATATCAGCTATAAAGTGCATGATGTGATAGACCACTTTAGAGTAACAACATAGGGTGATCTTCTCAGTAAATAAACAATTACCAAACTTAGCCATTGCTTGTTCTAGAGTTCGTAAGTGTTATGATTTTGCCACTCCTATTAATAATTTCAAATTTCTCAGGAAAGAATCAGCATATTACATACTCTTTCATCTTTTGTTAGTTAAATATAATTCAAAAAATCATGTGAAATTTTTTTATTACTTAAGACCTTTAATGAACAAATATCTTCTTTAATTAAACCATTTAAACCACTCTCTTGGTGATTTCTTCCGGCTGTAAATAGGTCTCTTTAGCTTGCAATATGGCCGTATTTAACTTCTTGGTCCTTTGAGACCTTCAAGTTCTTGCACAGGTATCTGTTTTCCTAACTTCCTTTGTAAAGGTTGTCTTTACTAGAACATACTTTAAATTTCAGAGTACAGAGTCACTACAACAAAACGTCCTGACATAAGTATGCTTTCACTATTGAAGAGGATGTGTTATTATAATTAATCCCTTCGCTTTGTCCAAAACACTTTGCTACCGATCAATATTTGAAGTGGTCATCCTTCCTGAAAGCCCATTTGTATCCTATGGTTTTCTATCCTTTTGGAAGCTTGACCAACTCCAATGTTTTGTTTTATCCGAAGTGACTCCATCTCCCCAATTATCACTGCCATAGATCTGTTTTAGACTTGATACTCCACAGTTTCTGAAAAACAAGAAAGATCCCTAGTTAAGAAATTTAATCTTCATGTCCATATCTGACTAGTGTTGTCATGCCTCAAATCATTTTGGAGAAACTCGGGCATTGAAACGCTCACAATCCTAAGTTGAAATATTGAGGGCCATATGACTCTTAACGTATATCACATTAAATACTTGTATATCCCAGAATATAACTAGAGTATCCACAACAGGTTTAATAGTTTTAAGAGGACGTCAATTGTTATAATCACTAATCATCAAAAACTATAAATCCCAAAATGTATGACTCATAACATCCATCTCACATTCATCACAGCAGTAGTATATCCAACATTGTTTATTGCAAGTTATAACCAGTCTACATTATTATCAACTAAGAATAGACATTCCTATATAGTAAGTAATACAAAAAGTACAAGACATTGGAACTTGTAAAATAATTTACCAGATACAAATATATACCTTTGAAGGAAGATTTCCATAAACATGATGTCTCAATCAAACTTTGTCTCATCAAAACACGCATGCACACACACATTATCAGAAACCTAGCACTAAGCATTTCACATCATAAATAATCCAACACAAGGTACTATGCCATAATTTCATTCTATGGTTTGCTCTATCTAAAAACAAAGAAACTTTGTAGTAACTTGTCATTCTATCTATGGTTCCAAAACTTTCAAGGTTCCTCAAATAAGATAGAAAGAAAATTGTAATAACTTGTCATATTGTAACAAGTTCAAGAAGAAGAAAACAAGAATTGTTCCTACACAGCAAGCAAAATATATTTTGGAATTGCTGTATTTTAAAGCCTACAAATCAGAAGCAAAACAAACCAACTAAACTAACCAAAACAAACTAACCCAAACCACCCAAAAGAACCCGTGGGCCCCACACCCAAAATCAGCCAACAGTTGGCTGATTTTGGGTGTGGGGCCCACGGGTTCTTTTGGGTGGTTTGGGTTGGTTGATTTTGGTTGGTTTTTTTGGTTGGTTTGTTTTGGCTGATTTTGTTTGATTATTTGGTTTTGTTTTGGATTTAGTTGTTTTTTTTTTTTTTTTTTTAGTTTTTTTAGCCAACAATTTCAGCCAATATTTTTTATTTAGTTTTTTATTTAGTTTTTTTAGCCAACAATTTCAGCCAATATTTTTTATTTAGTTTTTTTTATTTAGTTTAGTTTTGGATTTTGATTTTTTTTTTTTTAGTTTTGTTTTGAATTATGGTTTGCTTTGGTTTTTTTATTTATGGATTGATGTTGGTTCAGGAGTTGGTTCACGTGGAAGTGGGTAATGTTCCTCGGTTTGGTTTAACGAGGAAGAGACAATAATGACTAGACAACAAAAATACTGAGATACAAGAGTTGACAAAAAAAAAGACGAGACAAGAAAAAAGAAGAAGAGACGTGAGTGAGAAAAAAGAAGAAGAGATGTGAGAAAAAAAAAGAAGAGACATGTCTCGTGGGGGAGGAGAGAGAGGAGTACAACAGAGAAGAAGTTGGTGCGAGGTGGGAGCTATAAGAAGAGAAGGAGGAAGAAGAACATAATGCAAGGAGGAAAAAGAAGAGAGTGCACTACGATCATTTACAGCATTCCTTGTGAGCACGTAGCAGCAATTTGAGCAGCCTTAATTTTCTCTCATTTGTAAGTGGACACAACAGTCTTTGTGAGCACAACAATCCTTATTGTTGAAGGTCTTTATTCTATTCTTCTTCATTTATACTCTTATTTATATATGCAATAATTTGATGTTAGTTTTTATTTTTTAAATGATAGGATATTAGTATTTATTTAGTAAATTTAAGTTATGTAATGTGCAAAATTACGGGCAGCCAAAAATTATGTTTTGACTACCATAATTGTACAGATGGACAGCCAAAACGACGGACGTATTCCTGGAGGCCCTACTACGGATTTAATAATCCAGCAACTTGCGAAACATATATCTACTTTGGTATTTTATGGGAAGGTACAATAAAATATAATTGTGTAAATAAATATGAATAATATTTTGTACATGTCTACTAATAACATCGTCTATGTTTTTCATATATAGCAATTATACTAATAATGAACGGTGCCGGGAGCATTCCTCGTGGCGTCACGATAACAGACTTGGGTATTGGAGGTTGATCGACCACCAGGTGGCACTGTTGAAAATATTTGGCTTTTATTATGTTGACAAGATACATTTTATGCAACACGATAGAGACTTAATCTTCAGTTTAGTTGAGCGTTGGTAGCCTGGACGAAATACCTTTCAGCTACCATTCGGAGAGATGAGTATTATTCTAGCAGATGTGGCAAATATTTTAGGTTTACCTATTACGGGTGAACCTATAATATTTGATAAATCAATTTTCGCCGACATTATGATTACAAAGTACCTAGGTGTGGAGGCGCCGCGTAATAAACGTAGTAAAAATCTTGTGACGTTTACGTGGCTCCGTCATAACCTTTTGCACCTAGATCGTATTGGTGATCAAGTTATCTCAGTTGATGAGGATCGGGTAAGTATGCTTTTTTTTGCAACTTATGTTATTATTTACGTAGTATATTTTTAATTGAATTTAACGCATATAATATTTTTATCATTTGTTCAGGTCATTGCTTGCACCAGAGCCTACTTGCTAGGTTTATTAAGCGGAATGTTGTTTCCAGACTTATCCGATTTAGTTGATTTACGTTTTTTACCTTTTTTGGTAGACCTGACCGCACCTACGCGCCACGCTTGGGGAGCGTCAGTGTTGACATATTTATATAGTTCCATGACAGATTTTGTACAATTTGAAGACATGAATGCAACGAAGGTAAATCTAAGTGGTTGTGCGACATTAATACAGGTATGAAAATATGTGCACTTATATCATATGAAAAGTTTTACTTAATTCTATTTACATTGAAAATAGATGCAATTATATCATATGGTCATATTTTCTAGGTTTGGTCCTACGACCACTTTCACATTGGTAGGCCAGTCTCCCGCATTAATACCGACGTTGGTGTCTTTTCGTCAGCTTTACGGTGGACTGCGGATGCAGCAGATCCAGTACAATGTGAACATGCGGTTATCTCTTTATACCGGGTCGAATTTGATACACTGAAGTATAACGAGGTAAAATATCTGTATTATTATTTTATAAAGTCATTATAACCATTATCTTATAATTTTTTGTCATAAAATAGGTGACATACTGTCCGTACCGGCTTGAGCATAATCCTACTGAAGTACAAACAACAGCCTATGACCTTAGTGTCCATAGTTGTTTCCTGATATTCGACGGTGAAATCATGTATCATCCAGCTGATCGCGTTATGCGATAATTCTGGGTGAAACAAAAAATTTCCGATGAACCACCATGTTTAAATCGTAGTAAAGGGAGTGCAACTAAAAGAGCAAGCAAAATGATTCCACAGTGGAATTCTAGATTGGAGACACAGCCCGTGGTACATGTCACGCCCCAATCTCCCGCAAGCTCGACAGTCCCCGCTGAACGTGAATCACCACGTTGCAGCTCTCCCGCGGGACAATCGTTCTAATCGGGACGTGATGCCGTACGAGCCTGGAGTTGCGCTCGTACAAGGCGTTGTTGTCAAACACCAAATGTTATCATTGAAATCAACCAAGTTACAGCGGAAGTCAAGTATTGTGTACCAAGCACACATCAGAGTATACGCAGCGAAGCTCACGATAAGGTCCAAATGAGATGCCCCGAGTCAATGCCACAAAGGCGATGCCACGGAGACGATGAAATAACTCTTGCTCTTTCTCTAGCCCACAAAGGTACTTACAGTTCATACATCTTGTCCCGTATATCCAAGCAGCGCCACTACGCCTGTGTACCTGAAATATTGCCCACAAACGTGGGTCAGTACACAACCGTACTGGTGAGCGGGGTAACCCACTCGTCTAAGCCGACACTAAGTAAAATAGTGAATGCACACAGTTAAATGGTGATCTTTGTAGTTGAATCCTAGATTCTTTTCATGACATATGGATGACATGTTAAGGAAAACAGTAAAGCAGTTTAAGCATGCTAGCATTCAACTCAAACCAAACGACAAGCAGTTTATATATAGCCGACCCGTCTAACTCAATGTCATCGCTTGCGCGATAACATATCGAACCATCAGTCTCGTCTCAATATCCATTCTCAACCAAAGTTTATATCCCACTCTCGAGTGCACACTCTTGCCGAGGCAAGGTGGCCGCGCCTACACGAAAGCCAAACCAACAAAAGAAAAGCAAGCCAACTCTTATCTATATGAAGTCACTGGCAAAGCCATAAAGGACAAAATCCAAGCATTAACGGCGCTCCCTATCAGCCCGGGTAGCGAGCCCCGCTGGAGGTCCCGCAATGCATCGTGACTAGCAATGTGACTAGCACGAATCAATATCTCCCTCCGGATCGATACGGTCCCAGTGCCCCGGGAAGCCGTTTCGAGGAAATGTCAAACCCTGTGTACACAGGTTGTCCGTGACATGCAGAAAGTAGGTATGACGAGAGGATCGAACATTCTCGCCCCACCAAGCGATCCTAGACTCGTTTCAACCGAATATCCAACCAAAGCATCCATAACCATTCTTCCAACATATCCAACCAAGGAGTCCAAATCTCGACCTCAATATATATATCCCAAGGCACCAAAATACTCATAAACACAATCTCTCAAGTTGTGCCCAAGTTATGCCCACGCTTCACATTGCCGCTTACCAACACAGTGTTTCACATTGGGTGCAACACCCCACACTCCGAATAATCCCGTGGCACAATGCCCCAACAGTGGGACAATACCTTCGCCGATGCAGTTGTTCGGTTTCGAACCACAACTGTTCGCTTTGCAAGACAAAGCGACCCAGTGATACTCGTGCACGGATGCACGCTCGCTCGCCCGGATTCCCGATATTTCCATCGTATCATTCCAACTCGTATAATTCCAACCGTCCAAGTATGATCCCAATGTTTCCAACCGACTGCCTCAAATGAATAATCCCACCATCGTACCAACTATCCAACGCGTAAATCATATCAAGCCACAATCCTACCAAGCCAACGACGTACACTCTATGCACGCCTCAGTGTAGTGATTCCCATCGTTTCAGCCCAAGTGTTCAAGCCTTTTACGTGTTTTCCATATTATTAGGCATGACGGAGTAGAGGAGAAGGGAAAGAGCCCACTCACAATGATTGATCCCGTTAGGCATCATGTCCTGCCGATACGGTCAATCCCTTGAACCCGTGGTCCGATGCAAGCGCGATCTACTCAACTGGTATGACCGTGCGAGCAGGCCGTGCTCTCCAAATCATCCGACCGATCGGATTAAGGAAGACGGCATTATCGCTTCCATCCAGCTATTCAGTACTGTTCTGAACGAACACTTGATTTTCATCGAACCCGCTAGCCATCTGCACATTGAAACCAATTCGATTAATCCTTCTTTCCAAAATCCAACAATTCAAATGTAACCAGCATTTGATTCATTAAATCCGACTCCGACTCAGCGTAACGCTCCGAGCGGTTGCGGGGCGTTACAGTACAGACGTCTCAACTAATGGAGACATTTCCGACTCCACCCAACCCTCCGTTACATATTCCACCAGATTATCCTCAAGGCTTAGTTAGCCGACGACAACCACGTCCGCGTAGAAAGTATCCTCAGGTTTGGCATATGGATAGCCCGCATCAACAAGATGACGAGGTCCCTCAGCAGGTTGAGCAGGACATTTTCCAACAGGCTGACCAAGGCACTTCCCAACAGGCTGACCAGGGCACTTCCCAGTGGTTTGGCCATGGCACTTCCCAGTGGGCGGGCCAAGGCACTTATCAGTGGACGGGCGAGGGGACGTCACAGGCACGTACCCCACAGATGGACCGAGAAGCGGACGAGGGGACTTCACAGCCTGGTGGTGACTATTGGGATTATTACATGCAGATGGCCACTTCTATATTTGATGCACCCCAGTTTGATACAGTTACTCAGTTATCTGTGACTCCAACAGCGCCAGTGCAGACACAAGAGACTGATGAATTTGACCCATGGGCACCATTGCCAGGGAAGAGACAAGAGGATACAGTAGCAAGAAGAAATAGACTCGGTCTTAGGCCAAGGCCTCGTAGGAATTATGACAGGATGGCAAGAGGCAGAGAATGAAATTCTTGTACTGCTAGTTTATATGAGAAATTTATGTATTAGAAATTAAATTACATCAATAAACATAACTTTTCTAAGAAAATCTATGCCAATGCATTTATTCTCTTGGTTGGTTAGTACATCTTCTTCGATTGTGTCCTAAACCATTACAGTTGCTACATCGGAGATCTCTTGATGATTGATCATTCGCCATGATGCGGTTCTTCTTTGGTCTTCCCGCTTTCCGTCGTACATCTGGTACTCCAATGTCGCCTATAACCAATGTGCTTTGAATGTTGTAAGGGACTGGAATTGGCTCCAGGTGCGGCTCATATACGCTTCTTAATGCTTCTTTGGAAAAAATACATGGATAAAAACTCTCGATGCTAATATTTTTAGAATTACAAGCATAACATACATGTACACATGGCAGACAAGTATGATACCATTTAAAACATGTACAATATTTTTCATCTAAGTTCACAACATATGTTCTGTTTGTTTCACGATCTAGTATTTCAAACAAATAACCAACTATACTCAATATTTGCAGCTGGTGTCTTTTTCTTGTGATACTGGCCATAGTATTTAACATCTTTGGACAATAATCAGTTGCAAGATTATCAGCTTTTTGTCGATTTTTGTCCTAAAGTGTTATAATTTTGGCTCGAATACCATCAATTAGTGTTGTTATTGGTTTATCGCGTAAGTTTTTAACCCAGTTATTGAAGCATTCAGCAAGGTTCGACGTGTTAATATCTAATCTAGGACAAGGAGAATAAGCTGTTATCCAGTGTGATAAAACACGAGTTTCATCATTTACTCCAACAAGCCATTTGTAAACATCGATATTTTCAGTCTTAATTGTTTCAAAGCAAATATTCGCATCTGTCTCATTATAACATCTTGCAAGGTAGTCTAATTTACGTTGAAAATAAGGCAGTCTACATACTAGTTTTAAATTTTGTTTAAAATGTTGAATACAATAAAAATGGGGTGATTCCGGAAAAGTAGCACGCATGGCATTTATTAATCCTTTCTGTTTATCTGATATAAAAGAAATTGTATCCCACGTATTAAAACTACCTTCAAAAGATATTTTCAAACCGTTTAAAAACCAAGTCCAAGAATCCGTGTTTTCGCTCTCAGCAACAGCATAAGCAATTGGATATAATTGATAGTTAGGATCATGAGCACACGCAATAAATAAAATACCTTAAAATTTAGAGGAAAAAAATGTAGCATCAGTACTAATCACAGGTAAACATCCCCTTAAAAAGCCATCAATGCATGCCTTAAAACAAATAAAAATTCTTTGAAACTTATTATTTTCTGTAGTCTTTATATAACATCTGGTACCTGGATTTGTCTCAATGATTGTAAAAGCATACTCTTCAAGACTACTATATGCATCAATATAACTACCATTTATTTCTGATAGAGCAATTTCTCTAGCTTTCCAAGCTTTACAATATTTAATATGTATTCGGTGTTCCCTATAGATATCATTTATAACATGCGATGGACTATACGACTGATTATTATGAATTTTATCAATAATCTTATTCTTAACCCATATAGTTGTCGCTGATGGATGATTTTACGTTATAAGTCCACCTAAACAAGAATGTACATTTTCTAGCGTACTAATGACGAATGTTTCGCCGTTGCCAATGGCTTTAGCGTACACTCTCCAATTATAACTAGAAACGCTACATTTACATACAATTCCATTGGCATTGTTTCTAGTAGCCCTGCAACAAAAATTTTTTGCAATTGCTATATCACTAATAAAACTTCTAAATGCATGAGATTTATAAATTCTCTTCCAATGAATAAATTGTTTAAACTATCAACATTATCATCAAGTACATCATCTATATTTTCTATTAAATTATCACTATTTTCATCGTCGGTATTACCATCATCTACTCTATGTTCTTCTTCAGTAAATGAAATAACTTGGTGAGAAGAACTAGGACCACTACTAATTCTTGGTGGTGGTGGTGGTGGAGTCACAAAAATATTAATATATGTTGATTGTATATTAACTTCAAGAATAAATTTTCATGCCTCCTCACTAACTAAATTTATGCAATTATATAGATAAATATGTACCAATAAATATTCACAGTCAATAGAAAAAATTTCAAATATTAGATTACGTAAATTATCAAACGAAATATTTCGATCAATTAAAAGAACTTCAACTAAACCTCCTTCATAAGCTAACCCATTTAGTACACCACCAAGGAGCATAGTATTGTTATACTTCGATCCATGGCAACAAGAAAATGGGCTTCAAAGATTGTATATTGAACTGAGCCTCTCCTGTGTCGAAAGAAAGAAATTTCGTATGAAAAGAAATAAAAATTTCGATTGCAATGTTTGATATGCTGATATCAAACAAATACTACGTTTATATAGGTAACTTCGAACCGATCGTTAGACGAACGTTGGATATGAACGTTGAAAAAATAAGAGCCGTTGAAAGAGCCGTTGTAAAAGAGCCGTCGTAAAATAGCCGTTGTACATAAACCAACTACTAAACCAACAATCCATAGACCCAACCCAATTTCAAACCAAAATCAAAATCAAATCATTTTCCGATATGTCTTTCTTCTTTACTTTGTCTTTTTTTCATATAAAAAAAACTAAACCATTAAAATAAACAAAAAATTAGAGGACACAAATAAATACTAGTTTTTATTTTTTTCTTCTTTATTTACTTTTTTTTTCTTATCAAACATTGCAATAGCCGTTTTTTTCTTTAAGTAACATTTTTTTTTACAATTTTCTAAATAAATCAAACCTTTTTTAAAAAAAAATTTCTAATTTTTCTAATTTATTTCGTTAAAATAAATTTTCTTAAATATAATTGCAAAACAAAACTAAATAAATAAAACCAAAACATAACTAATTAAAATAAACCAACCAAACGAACCAATCAAACCAAACTAAGCAAACAAACCAAACCAAACCAAACAATAAATCAAACAATGAACCGTGGGTCCCACGGCCAATTTTTGCCAACTGTGTTGGCTGAAATTGGCCCCCCACCAATTTTAGCCAACTCTGTTGGCGGAAATTGAATTGTGGGGTCCACATTAATTTTTTTTTTTTCGCTGCTTACGTGTACAGCAATTGTGTTTTCCGCCAACACTGTTGGCGGACTCTGCCTTATTTTAAAAATTTTACAAACTTGTTTCGTTTGCATGAATTTAATATAAATTTATTTCACTACAGTAAATTTTTTGATTTTTTTTTCTAATTTTTCTAATTTATTTCGTTATAATAAATTTTCTTAAATCTAATTCCAAAACAAAACTAAATAAATAAAACCAAAACATAACATAACTAATTAAAATAAACCAACCAAACCAACCAATCAAACCAAACTAAGCAAACAAACCAAACCAAACCAAACAATAAACCAAACAATGAACCGTGGGTCCCACGGCCAATTTTTGCCAACTGTGTTGGCTGAAATTGGCCCCCCACCAATTTCAGCCAACTCTGTTGGCGAAAATTGAATTGTGGGGTCCACATTAAATTTTTTTTATTTTTTCGCTGCTTACGTGTACAGCAGTTGTGTTTTCCGCCAACACTGTTGTCGGACTTTGCCTTTTTAAAAAAAAATTGCAAACTTGTTTCGTTTGCATGAATTTAATATAAATTTATTTCGCTACAGTAAATTTTTTGTATATATTATTTCTTTCTAAATCAATTAAATTTTGTAAATAGATAATAACAAATTATTTATTATAATATTAAAAAAAATTACATTGATAATACCAAAACAAAAATATTTATTAAAAATTTTAAATCTAAAATTTTAAATAATACCAAAAAATATCAAATAAATAGTATTATGGGATATTTTAGCAAATGTCCCTACAAAAAATGTCAAAAGTAGTATATACCCTAGTAAAAAAAAAACTAGCAAATCCTCCAAAAATAAAAATAATCGGTTAAAAGAGTACGAACATATCTTAAAATTTTATCTATATATTGCATCTCAAGATCTCATGATCATGGGATAAGCAAACAAAATTTGAAAATTCAAGTAAATAAAAAGTTGACCACTTCAAACGGAAAGGATTCAAAATGAAACAGAGTTCCAGTGCTAGCAATCTCTGGCTAAAATTTTTTTAAAAAAAAATAATTCACTTCAAAAATTTGTCCACCTCAAAAGAAAAGGATCCAAAATAAAAAGAACTGGCTCTTTACTGCATAATTTTTTGTAGTTTTTTTTTTTTCTGCATAATTTTTTGTAGTTAAAAGAAGAAGAAGAAATTATGTTGTGTTCAAGATAGTGAAACAATGATAATATTTTCGCTGTGTTTTGCAGAAAAGAAACAATAGAATTTTAACTCAAGGTTCAAAAATCTTAACTTAAACTAGGAAATATGAAACATCATCTTACAATGAGAGTTTTAGATATTAGAGTAATCTGCAGACATTCAAAAAATTAAAATAAATAAGAACTCGGTGATTAAAATGTAATACGAGATTTGCAAACGGGCCCGCATGGTAAAAGAAATTTTAGTAAGTGTTCAAATGATACAAATTATATGCCAAACGAACAAAAGAATGATACAAACTCATTTAAGAAGTAAAATCCAATGAGTGGATTGTACATGCACCAGTCTATGTCGACTTATGGGGTCGCAAAATAGCGCTTCGACCGACGGTCAAGAACGGGACAAAACTTTTAGGACAAATTCGATGCTGATGCAATTCTCGTCACGTTCTTTCGACCGTGCAAAGAGTATTGGTCGCGTATCGATGCGGAAAATTCAACAATTTCCGATCAAGTTTGTCACGCACGAAAGATACGTGTGTTTCAATCCTTTGCGCACGCGACGAGGCTTCCTGGATCTGCAGGACAGCGTCCATCGGACAGTCGATGGCGGATCGGCAGGACAAGGGTGGTCAGAGAAGATGTCCAGGAAGTTCACCGAAGGATAGTAGTATATCGCAAAGTCGGTCCTGTTCAGAACAGTCAAAACGACCGTTTATGACTCACGGACTAGAATGACCCAAAAATTTATTTTAAATATATATATATAAATAATTTTATTTTTAAAATAGAATTAGCATGTACCAAATATTTTTTTAATAAATTATTTCTATTTCAGTTTTTTAATTTATTTTTACATTATATATGGAAGTTCCATTTTAAAAGTTCGGCTAGAGCCCATGATCTTAGGGCCGATCCGGATCGTCGGGTGGTCGTGCAATGTTCCAGGAGACTGACGGGACTAGAAGTAGCCTGCCGCTGATGTCTGGTTCGCCCGTGATTTTTCTAGTAAAATTGTTATTTTAACCTCTTTCAGTATTTACAATTACAACAACTAATACGCCCGCCCACAGACGCTATTATAGTGTCCTCAAAGAATCTTTCCATCAAACGCCCATACTAAATCTTAAACTTACTATTGGATCAGTCCCAATAATGGTTTATAAACCAGCAGCTGTTCCCGCCACAATCTCGTGAAACAGTCGAGCAGCTCGGTAGTTTTTCTACTCCCTCCCTCTAGCTACTCATCTCTATTCAATCAATCTCTCTCTTTTTCTATTTTGCGATAACTATTCAATGAATCATACAAAGAGCAATCATCAGTATAACTCGAATACGTGCAACTAATATAATTTCTAGTCAAGAAACACATACGTTTGCATTCACACTACTCTCTTGACAATTGCTACAAGAATTAAAGATATGTCATCTACTGACGACTATACTACATGGATCTAAACTAACCTAACTAGGAGTCATTTTCAGTAGGGAGAGGGAGAGAATATCCCTTTGTATACATCAGAGAAGGCTTTGATAATGACAAGGTGGTGCTCCGGGGAGTTCAGGGATAGGTAGCAACGGAGGAGGCAGTCCATATCACCCGCACGGAGCTTCCTTCTCGACATGATCATCTCCACCATCGACCTCCGGAAATCCCCGTATAGGTCCGTCGACAACCGCTCCACCGCCACGCCTCTTTCCACGTCCACTGCGACCACCTCCTCTTTCTCCACATGCCTTACATTTCTCTTGGCATTGCAAGCCCTCGCACCTCTTCTTTTGTTTGGGGTGTTCTTATGCTTGTTCTTGATTCTGGTAGTACTGGAGCAAGGGTGGCTGTAATACTCTGCGGAGTCGGAAGAGAAGCTCGCAGAGGAGAGGATGGCTGCTGCCTCCTTGTCGTCTCCGCCACCGAAGAAGCCGGCGGCAGCACCGCAACTTCCCACTGAAGAAGTGCAGCAAAACTCCGAGCTGTCGGAATGAGATGCCATTTTATTCTTCATCTTGGTATTGGCCATGCCTATCTTCTTGCAGTAGTTCTTGGAGGGAGGACAGACCCTCCCATTCCTTTCTCCATTTTCGACCCGACGACCATCGGTGGCAGCGGTCTCCTTCTTCCTCTGGACTGTAGGAAGAAGGTTGGGGTCCGAGGTGACGGTGGCTTTGCAACCATTGCACTCCAGTGAGAGCAGCATCATATCAAAGTGGGAATAAGAGTGCAGGGATAGCAAACGGTTTTATAAGGAGAAACATCAGTTTGGGATTCATGAACATAAGAATGGTATAGGTGCTGGTGGCACACAGACTATAAGACCCTGGCCCAGCGGACAGGAAATGCTAAAGTCATATCATTACTAATTAGATCGACAAAAATATTAATAGCAAAAAAATAGAGATCGACAGTGATTATTATTTTTCTACATTGCCAATTCTGTCCAAGTCCATTATATAAAACTATTCATTACTTGGAGAGAGATGTTTGTATTATCTCAGGACCAACAGCATTTTGTCCTGTAATTCTCAGTATGTTGTCACATGTGTATCAGCAATATTTGAGGGCAAATGGCCAAGTGGGATGGTATTATGCAAAATAAAGCACATGGATACTGTACAGAACTTTTAATCTGGACAAACATCAGCTAAAATATAGATAACTATGATGTCTTTAAAAGTACTATATTTTCCCTGCCCTTCACTAAATACGAGAGTCAAGATACTGTGGTTTGATGGGTGAATGGGATGAGGATAGAATATCTGTCCCTTCGACTCTTTCTCTACAGTTCTTGTCATTTGTCGGTGGTCTTCACTCTTCAGGCAGCTTCGGTCAAGTCGTAGGGCTAAGAGTGACTCATATTTGTCAAATTCTAAGATCAGATGCTCATAAGTCTTAACAATATGATTCATAATAATTTGACTATATGATCATAAGACTGAGAATATGATCAACAAACTCCTCAAAAGAAACCTAACACGTAAATGGATTGCACTCATCAAATTTTCAGTCTAGAGTCGGTGTGAAAGTGATGATGCAGGTGGTACAAAATTAATTAAGGAGATTAACCTAGGAAGAGAATATTTACAATGTCAGGAGCTTAATTTTCATATGAATTGCACATCTCAAGCTAACAAAAAGCTGATGCTTTGAATTGGTTTCCGCAAGTAATCAGCGTCCGATGACAACCTATGCTCCCTCGCAGAAAAAAATCAATGAAGGGTGGAAAGGATCCATCTTTGAACAGTAGTAAAGACAGGAGAGCCATATAACTATAGACTTTGCTGATTCGACCGACTCGTCTTAGCAGAGAACTCTATTGTGACTTGGAACGATATCTATCCCTGGAGCTCAGAACCAAATCTAGTGCTCTAGCCAATAATTTCTGAGCTGAGCCATATGCAATAATATCGCATCCCGACCCTGGTTGGTGACACTGCTGGTCGTAATCCAAGGGGGCGCAGACTGGAAGAACTCACGGATCAAATTCTGAAAATCATCCACATTCTCTTCTGGTCTCTTGCCCCCATTCTTCTTCTTCTTGCGTTTATCACACTTGGTGAAAACTAGTGTCATTGGTATCTGATGAAACAAATACAATATAAAGCTATTTACTATTAGTATTTACACAACATATAGGTAGTTTGTCTTTAACAAAGATATATATTATGATGATCATATAAACAATTAACCAATTATCTTGTTTGCTGAACATGGAAGGAGGTTTTCTTATAGAAAAAGACTCGAGGAAAGTTCAAGTGAAGAAAGCAAACAAGTACCAAACAACGGTTCTTTTGCAAGTATCAAATACTGAACAGAAAAAAAACACATTCTTAAAAGTTTGGAAGTTTGGGATTCAGCTACATCAATCCTTTCCTTTAGTTAAAAACATGATGTATAAGAGTAGAAGAATGAGGAAAAAGATGGGAGCGGGTGAAAATGATTTTGAGGTTGGTGAAGAAAGGAAAGGAACATGAAGTTTTTACTTGATCATTAAGTAGCCAAAATGGACGGTTTTCAATGGCAAGTTGTCAACATAAATGGTCTAGACTATTAGCAATTCCCTATAATTTGGTAGGCATGGGTAATTTGCATGTAGACTATGTTGCACGAATATGGAAACGGGTATAGCTAAGTACATGATATACGGGATACAGACATTTTCAAATAGGGACATATGGCATCCCCTATGTTGCACCAAAACAGACCCTGCATATGGATACGGAAACTATATGAATACAGATACCATATCCCTGTGTCCGTGCAACATAGCATGTAGATTATAATCAAAAGCTTGATTCTCAATTACTTTTTTAAAACTGTGGATCTTATTTAACATACAATTCTTAAACGAGTGAAAAAACACAAATGATATGGATTTTGTTTTTTAGGCTAATTAAATCATATAAGACCATTTCATAGAGTGGACTAGGAGTTTGGAGGATCTAATATACACTTTAAAATTGACAGGATTCGACTTGTGTGTGTGTGTGTGCGCGCGCGCGCATGTGATTTTAGTCAGTATTTATTAAATGAAAATGGGAGGTATTTACTTGGATCATCCCATTCCCTTATTTCCATTAAATTCCTTTGTTCAGCAATCTGTAGGGATGCTAGCATCTATGAGGAGAAATACTGATACCAGAGTCTGTCGGTTGAGAAAGTAATCTTTGGTGAATTGATCCCAATTGTTCCTTAGTTCATGGGGTGCTGAAGCATATCTGTAAGTTAAAAAAAAATTGAGACAATAAGTTAGATCATTTAATGTACAGACACCAAAACATTGAGAAATTAGTGAAAAAGGCAACGAAGTTCCTATCAAAAAGGTTCTTTTCATGAAGCACAACTTAAAACAGATGCAAGACTCAATAATCAGCTGAGAATTGGAAGGAAGAAAAGCATCAAACAAAGTAGCAGAGCCACATACATATATTAAGAAGAAATGTAGAAGCAACTGCGTAGCAGCAATTTGTAAGCATACAACAGTTCAGAAACATATGAAAGTAAACCAGAACATGATCTATAGCAAACTCTTATTTCCATTCTCTTGAAATAGATGCCCATAATCTGGAAGCTATTCTGCATTCCAGAAGCCATTAATCTGGGCCCTATTCTGCTATTCATTCTAGCATGTGTAAAGGAACATAATTTTTTTAATGGAACAATCTTCTCCATGTTGTCTGTAATCTCCCATGTCAAATTTTCCTCCTCTAGAACATGAGTGGTGCCAAGATGAGTGGCCTATTGTGGCAAGTTTTTAAATTTAAGTTGCATTTAAGTGGCACAGTAGCAAACAATTGATGTGCAAGCAGACAGAAATTATTGTACAGAGAATTGAAGTATTAATATATTATTTTTAAAAAAAAAAGTTTAGAAAAATTGTTAGGAGAGAACAAATACGCACTTGTATTGCATCTCACACATTTTAAAATTATAAAAGGAACGAAAACGCATTTGCTATGTACATTTTGAGCTTAAAAAAAAATTTAATTTTTTTTTCTCATTTAACTTGAAAACGCACATCATATATGTGTTTTCAAAAAAAAAATTATTTCTTGAAAGTGCACGTTACTATGTGCCTTTTTTTTTAAGTAAAAAAAATTAATAAAAATTTTAAAATTTGGAAACGCACAAGACATGTGCGTTTTAGAATTTTTTGCATTATAGTCCCTTATAATTCATTATTTGCAACTTCAATCAAAGTAGGAAATAAAATTATTTTATTTATCATAATTTCTTTTATAAACTTCAATCAAATAAAAATAAATAAATAAAAGTTAAATTTTTTAGATTTTTAATTTTTTTAGACCAAAATATTTTAAAAAAATTGTTATTTTTTCACTAAATATATTTTGTTATTTTTTCGGCCCAAAATAATAAGAGAAACCACCCGTTTGCGATTTAAATGAGAAAAAAAAATTGATTTTTTTTTCAGCTCAAAAATAGCTTTTGTAAAGTTTATGTGTTAAAACAAAAAAAAATTATGGAAGCAGCTGTGAAACCCTATGTCAATTACCACAGTTAAAAGTTGCAAACCAGCTATCACATTCTTGCCCATCACGTCATGACAGCGAAAGAAACCACCCGTTAAAAAAAAATTAGTTGACATTTTTTCGTTTGAAGGGTTTGTACTTGGGCGAGTATGGTACATCCATCCATTCCAGCGGATATGGCTGCCGCACTCCGAGATCGCGGAGTAAGTCCCGATTGCTCATGGAATCTATGCGGGCCCGGAGTTCTCGGACCTCTCTCATCACTTCCTTAGCTTCATCTGTCGCTGGAGGAACAGACGACCCTGGTAAAGCATTACGGCCGCCAACGGGGGGAGCGGTAGCATTTGAATCTGCATTAGTTCCATGATCTTGACCTGAGGCCCTCGGCGGTTGGGAGGCTACATTTGCCTTGCCTTGATACCACTATGTCACGTCCCGGTCCCGTAGGGCCGTTCGTCCTCGCTTTGGTCCCTACGGAACCGATCGTCCTCGCACAGGCGTGATGCCGTGCAAGCCTAAAATGCGCTTGCACAAGGTCAAAGCTTTGATACAAGGGCAAGTAAGCTATTCAATACTGAAGCAATAGCACATAACATTTGCAGAAAAGTAAAGAACACAATGGCATATGAAAACAAGCTCTTTTCTTGATAATCAAAAGTGTTACAAGCGGCGCTTGGCCGAGGTTACAGTTCGCTCAAGCACTTTTTCTCTCGATTACAATGACACCGTTCCATACATTATATCCCTCTATACAAAAGCAGCTCAAAGCAGGCACAAACTCGATGCGGCTCAAGGCATCGACTCCAGATTTCCGGTTCCTTGGGATGAGGCACGACTATCGCTTCCTCGGAAGAACGAGCACCTGAGAAGAAGAAAACTGTTGGTGGGTCAGCACTTTTATAAGTACTGGTGAGTATAAACAACTGAACATAAGCTACACCCCCTGAAACCCACACTAAGTAAACTTGTGGCAAAATATTGCATTACTAGTGATCTTGTTAGTTTTACCTAAGTTCTTTTCATGCAGCTCAGAACTAGTCAGATTATATCTTTTGAAAACATAAGTTGGAAACCACTTTTGCATATTCGATACTCAAGCATTCAAGCAACATATAAGGGACAATGTTCTCATCGTGCAGTGCCCAGCATGTATTGTGTAACACAAACTAACTCTTGGGGCAAAGCTTATCAAGCAGACTGATCATCTCGAATCAAGGCAAGCATATCAAGTGGACTATCATTCACTCAAGCAATTAAGGAAACACATCTATATGATTTCGGTCCCCGAGAAACTCAGGATTGGCAGCGGTAATCCAGCTATCCAATGACTCACATTCTGATACTATTAGCAGCTGTGACCGAGGTTCAGCTCTGTACTAATAGTCATTGTCTGACCGATGCAATGCATGAAGCACTGTCAGATAACTCACGATGCAGTCTAAATGAACAAGCAGGCTATACATAAACTCATTTCATTTCTTACACACGGCCGAGCGGCTATCCCTGCAGCAGACACACAAGTTAGCAATAATTTGCATAACATAATGTATATAGTTCTCTAGTTTTCTGTTCGTCCCTGTATCAAACAGTTAGGTATGCAAGAAGGCTAGCCTAGCATGTGCCCTAACTATATGATGGGCCCCTTCAACGGGATTAGCAGTTGGGACATACAAGCACATCTCACTAATAGACGGGTCTACCCCCCGTAAGTAAGGTTTTTAATCCTTAGGGTATCTAGATCTCTCCTAGGCCGAACGATCCCAGTGCCCCAGGAAACGTTCGAGAGATGACCTTGTGCACAAGTTGTCCTGACCAAATGCGAGAATGCAAGCTCCTATCAAAACGAGATAATGCACATAATCCAGAACAAGCAAGCAAACACATCTATCAAGTCCAGATAGCCGAAGCTCACTCTCTCAATACACATTGCCTAATAGCCATCCCCCCCCCCCCCCCCCGTTAGTAAGGTTTTTAAGCCTCAGGGTGGACTATTAATCTAGATTCACAAGCTCACGCCATTCACCAAGTTCTATCTCAGGACAAGCAATCAAAGAACCATGTTCAAGCAAAGCTAACTCATTAAACAAGTAACAAGCAAGAACAATTCTTATAACTCTAGCATGCACTTCTATCTCTTGTTGGACAAGCATTCAAGTATTCCAGTCTAGCATGCGATATCAAGAATAAGTGCAAGCAATCTTTTACTCTCTGTTATTAGCATGGCAGGGTTCGTTCAATAACGGTGTCCGTGTGACTAAGCATGCAATATTCTCATACTCTGGACTAGCATGGCAAGGTTCTATCTCTTATCAGACAAGCATTTCCAGTTCTCTAGTTAGGCAAGCAAGCAGATTTATTTCAATGACAAGCTTTGTGAGTTCTCTTATTACTTATTAGCATACTGAGTCGGTTCTATCATTCTTCTTATGAGACAATCTTCTTAAGCAACAAGCATTCAAAAACTCAGATTCATTATTAAGTCGTGCAAGAATCAGAGAATGCAGTTCTGTCCACTCACTTTGATCAATCGGTCGGGAACTCTCCGAGAAGACTTTCGTTCGAGCAAGCAAGGCGATATCACTTGTACATAGCGCCTACGCGGAGCGGGGCGCTACAGTGATTGCTGTGGTGGTGGTTAAGGTGGTGGCGGTGATTGTTGTGGTAGTGGTCAGAGAAAACGGTGGTCATGGGGATGATGGTGATGGTCGGGGTGTTGGCTGTCGGGGTCGGGTTAAATGGAGGAGGTGGCAGAAAGATGATGATGGTGGTCGGGATGGCTGAGAAGGGTGGCGGTGTTGGTGGTGGTTTGTCGGAGGAGAGGGAGAAGGTCGACAGGAGAAAGATGGCGGTGACTGTAGTGGTGGGGTGGTGATGGCCGGAGAAGGAAGCGGAAGTCGGCAGGAGGAAGAAGAAGGAGGAGGAGTTTTAGGGTTCGGTTGGGTTATGGTGGTGATGATGTGTTGAAATTGGAGAGAGGGAGGAGGTGTTTTATGTAGGAGAGAGAGAGAGAGAAGGATGGCATGGAGATTAGGACCGGCCACAAGGCATTTCTAGGGATGGGGGGAGATTCTTCATGAAGAATTGGAGGGCTAGGATGGGTTAGATTTTGAATGGAGGGTGTGGATGAGGTAGGTAAAAAGGTGATGTGTTGTACACAAAAAATGGAAGGGGGGACATAGGAGATCGGTCAAACAACAGAGGGGAAGTTTCTTCATGGCTTTGCTCCAATGGAAGGTGGACACCTAATTGCCTATTTGCACAAAAGCCCCTAACAATTTAGAAATTGTACAAACAATAGATTTTAGGATTGGATGAGGAAAAATACCATGCTTGGTGTGATGTAGTATGTTAAAATGGTGTATGGTGTTTAGTATTAACCTTGAGGGTGTGAGTAGGGATTTGGGTTGATGTTGGATCTAGTTTTGGGTTAGGTTGAGTCCTTGCACCAATTTAATTAAAATTAGTGTCAATGGTGTTCTTTAATTAATTGGAACTGCATAGGATTAAAATTGGATAGGACACAAGTATCATGGACGTAGTAGACTCAGAAGAGAATATTGCTATAAATTGGGTTATACAAAATGGGTCGAGGTTGTGTCTCCAATTTTGATTAGAACAGACAAAGATGCAAAGTTGGATTTATTTGGATATGAAAATAGATATTTGTAACGAATATTGTGTGACTAAAATAAAGCACAAGAGAGGATATTTATGAGTTACACAAAGGTCACAATGGAAGGCTGGCACGTCTAGGAAAAGTGTGTAAATTTTGTTTGAAAGCAAATGCTAGTGTAGCGCTCCAAATATAGAAGCAACGGTAAGGTGCACAAAGTGATATGGATATTATACATTAATCTAAAATACTATGTTCTAATTCTAATTGGCTCCAAACTAAGCCTAGTCTCTCTATCTAAGCCATGTAGTCATAAATTTGGTCAAGGGAGTTTATACGCTGTGTCACTCTAAGTTTGATACTGAACAATGTTACGCCCCGATCCCGTAAGAGCCGATCGTCCTCACTTGGTCCTTACGTGTCACGCCCCAGTCCCAAAATACCGAGGGACTGGACACATGGCAATGGCCAGCAGCACGCACCGATGGATAACCCAATTTAATGGAGCCATCAGGGCGTACTTAAGCTGTAAATAAGGTCTACTACAACAAGTCACACTAATCTCATCCATAAAGATAAAGAAATAACTGCATAATGGAATGGAAATAAGTAGCAACAATAATCACAGCAAGTCAGTCGGAGAAACAACCCGACTTAGGTCTGAATAAACTGGCTCTATAGGCCAGGAACAAGAGATAAACATGAAATAAATGCTGAGTACTGGAACAGGCACTCAGAAGAAGTCTTCGGCAGTCACCTCGTCTTCAGTGTTCGGTTCTATTCCAGCAATAGCTTGTCATGCCCCAGTCCCAAAATATCGAGGAACTGGACACGTGGCAATGGCCAGCAGCATGCAACGATGGACAAACCCAATTTAATGGATCCACCGGCATACTTAAGCTGTAATATAGATCTACAACAATAAGTCAAAATTTAATCTCATCCATACACAGAATAATAAGAACATCAACAAATAAAGAAAGTACATCAAAGTCCAGTCTCAGCAGAGAATGTCAGGAACAACCCGATAAGAGTCTAAAACACTGGTTCATCAGACCAGAACAAAAGAGTCCAAAAATAGAGTATCTGAAGAGTACAAATATCATAATCTCAAGTAAAATCCTCTGCCATCACCTCTGCTTCTATGTTAGGTTCTCTCCTGGTACAACTTCAGCTCCTGTCCCGTAAACCTCGGGATAATGCTCTTCTGCTAAACCTGGGGACATCATCCATTCCAAGTCCTCAGGGGACATAGCAAGGTACAAATAATACAAGCCAAAAATAGATGCAGTGAAATAGAAAATGAAATAAATAGGGTAACTACATAACCATCTATGTGAAAATGCAACTGAGAGCAACACTAGTACTCAGGCTGAGACTGCTACAAGCTCTGTGTCGGGGAGCCGGTAGCAGCAATATCTAGTAGTGGTCTAGCTCTGCTCGAGAGTCTACAATCTCACAATAGTAATATATATATATATAACAGCCTGTAGCCTGTGTGTCTCTCCCCACCCAATGTAACCACACGTCGCATGTCCATGTCACGTGAGATCAGAGCTAATGCAACAGTCATAATCTGAGAGTATAATACTATGTCCATCCTATATCCTATACAGAATCACCTTGAATATCTCAGAAAGATTATGTCAATGTATGGTGTCAAGTGTCCTAAGTTATAGTGTACTTGATAACAAGCACGAGAATATAAAGGGTCTCGAATGTCCATCACTAATGACATACACAACTCCGCGTACGGGGTTGGCACCCGACTGTAATCGGACACTAAATATGTCATACGGTCCTAGGTTATATCATGTACACTAGTCACAAAAAAATAGAGCAAGAGAACACAATAAACTAATTAAACTGCAATTTACGGCAAGGTACACTTGCCTGGAATTGGAATTCCAGTAGCGGTCCTTGTAACAGTGGGTTCAGCAGTAACTCCTCCAAAAGCTGAAATAAATATTAGCAACAGTCTCAGAACATAGGAAATAGTTAGAAATGCATGTCCTTAAGTCCAGTTTGGACACAAGGGCAAAAATGACATTTCTAGGCCAAAGCGGGTCCATGTGTAGGTCGCTTTGTACCAAAAACTGGGTCAGGATCAAAAGTCTCCAAATTAGTCCAACTTAGTGTCAACAAGTCAGGAACGTTGATACGAACCCAACGGAACTTCCAGAATTGGATTCCGATGAGCCGTTCTCAAAATCGCCCATCAGGTGGAGCCTGTGGGGCCCACGATACGCGATTTTCCAACGTTCTCAGAATAGAATCAAACTTGACCCACAGGACCAGCGTATTGTTACGAGTCTGATGGTGCAAGTTTCGTCTCGATCTGACGTGTATACACTAAGTTACAGCTAATTACAGAAAAGTCGGATACGGGGTGTTATCCGCGGATACGCACTGATTTCGGTGTGCACGCACATCCGAATCAGCTTCTGCGAAAGCCCGCATGTCCGTATCTACGATGCTCACGTGTCGGTGAAGACTGCACGTGACCAAGTCGTCCCGTTTGGCGGGGCGTACTCGATTCCGGGGTGAAACAGGGCTTAGTTTTTTCTGTTTTTGGATCGCGGTGTGCGATCACCACAGGACGCGATGCCCCGAGCGAGTTACACGGGCACCGAGAGGGTCTTACAGGCTACGCGAAGAAATTTACGATATATGAAACAGATCTACGGTTCAAAAGTTATGGGTACCTGAACTGGCTAGAAAAACCAAGTACAAATCGTGTCCGACACGCGTCTTGAACAAGGGCTGTGTCCTGTTCTGGGGTTGCCGTGTCCGCTCGTATCCAGACTCGTACTCACGTTCTGGGTCGTGTCCGTGTCTGATCTGGACGGAGGTGCTCGGCTCGGCGGAGTCTGGCAGCACTGACCGGAGGCAAACCGGCCGGAGGCAGCGGCTCCTGGGCTCGGGTCGGCCGTGTCCGGGTGGTTTGATCGGAGGGGAGGCGACTGCGGCTTGGCAGGTGGTGTGGCAGGCTGCTGGAATGGTGAGGAGGTCCGGCGGACAGGTCCGGGGTGTCTAGGCGGAGATGAGGGTTCTGCGGAGGACGGCGTCGGCTCCGGCACGACGAAGGGAAGAGGTGAGGGCTGGAGATGAGAAGAAGGGGGTTTTCCGGCCGGCTGCTACGGCTTTTATAGCGGGATTGGGGAGGAGAGGAGCCGGAGGTTGCCGTAAAACGAAGGGGGTCCGTCGCCGGTTACGGGGGAGGCTAATCGAGAGGTCGGCCGGCGGCCACGGCGACGGAAACGGCCGCCGGCCAGGTGTAAAGTCGGGCATTAATTGGGGGTTAGGGATTTGAATCGGTCGGGTCGGGTAGGTTGCTGGCGGGTCGGGTCTGACCCGGATCCGACCCGCTAGCCCGAGCGGTCCGGGTTGGTCAGACCGGCCGGTCCGGTCCGGGTTAATCACTGGGTTTTGGGTTGGTTTATTATTTAATTTTGATTTAATTAATCAGTTAAATTTTACAACAGTTTTTAATGCTTTAAAAATTCATCCGGTGTCCAATAAATTCCCGAAAAAATATCCCAGGCTCAATTTTTAATTTTACACTAGAAAATAAAATTTTCATCACATTTTAATATTATTTAATTTCTTTTAAAAATTTATTTTAAATTAGAATACCCTAGTTTATTGGTTTTAAAAATACAGAAAATTTCTATTTAAATTCAGAAAAATTAATTTAAAAATTCTTAAAATTTTCAGGTGATTACAATCTACCCCCCTTAAGAAAATTGCGTCCTCGCAATTAAAGATTAAACTACTAGCAGAACAGAACTACAGGAATTAAAAAATTTACTTAAGGTATACCTGCATCCTCGAATAAGTGGGGATATTTCTGTCGCATGATATCTTCTCTCTCCCAGGTAGATTTACCCGGAGAATGTTGCTTCCAAGCCACACGAACCAGTTTAATTGTATGCCCTCGCAGTGTCTTCTCACTGGTGCCGAGTATATCCACTGGTTGTTCTTCATACCTCAGGCTTGGGCCTACAGCGATCTCAGAATGATCCACTATGTGACTTGGGTCAGTCACATACCTTCTTAACTGTGAGACATGGAATACATCATGCACTCCCTCTAGCGATGTGGAGGTAATGCAAGACGATACGCCACCTCACCAATGTGCTCCAGAATATCAAAGGGCCCAATATACCTTGGACTCAACTTGCCTCTGTTTCCAAAGCGAATGGTTCCTCGAGTAGGTGAAATCCTCAGGAATACATGTTCTCCTTCCTTGAACTCCAGGGGACGTCGGTGTGTATCAGCCCAATGCTTCTGTCTGTCCTGAGCTGCACGAAGATGATTCTGGATTTGCTTCACCTTCTCCACTGTTTGCATTACTAACTCTGGCCCCAATATTTGACGCTCTCCAACGTCACTCCAGCATATTGGCGATCTGCACTTCCTACCGTATAACGTCTCAAAAGGTGCCATCTTGATGCTTGCCTGGTAACTGTTGTTATATGAGAACTCTACCAAATGCAAATGATCTTCCCAAGACCCTCCAAAGTCTAACATACAGGATCGCAGCATATCCTCCAAGATCTGGATTGTACGTTCTGATTGACCATCAGTCTGGGGATGATAGGCTGTGCTGAATTTTAGTCTGGTACCAAGACTCTCTTGCATGCTTTGCCAAAAATGAGAGGTAAATCTCGAATCTCGATCTGATACAATACTAACCGGCACTCCGTGCAATCTTACTATTTGTCGCATATACATGTCGGCTAGTATCTCTGTGGATTGTCCAACTCTAAATGGCAAAAAGTGTGCCGATTTAGTGAGTCGGTCCACGATAACCCATACCGCATCTTTTCCACTGGGGCTCCTTGGGAATCCTGTGACGAAGTCCATGGTGATATGTTCCCACTTCCATTCTGGTATGGGAAGCGGCTGCAGCATTCCAGCAGTCCTCTGATGTTCGGCTTTCACTTGTTGGCAGACTAAGCATTTTGCTATAAATCTGGCAATCTCTCTCTTCATTCCATGCCACCAATAATACTGCCTTAGATCTTGATACATCTTTGTTCCTCCTGGATGAACAGAGTATATGGAACTATGGGCTTCAGTCATTAGCTCTTGTCTCAGTTCTCCATTTGGAACATATAGACGATCTCCACACCTTAATGTACCATCCTCATGTATGCGAAGTCCCGTCTGCAAGCCTGCTTCGGTCTTCTCTTTGAGTCTTCGAAACCTTGCATCAGTAGGTAGAGCTTCCTTAATCCTTTCCACGAGCGATGACTTCACTTCCAGATTAGCCAACAAGCCACTCTGCCTTGGTAGAATAACCTCTATCTGAAGCTCCTGTAGATCTTTCAATAGCTCAGGTTGCATGGTCAAGAAATAAGCTGTAGGCTTCCTACTAAGTGCATCTGCTACTACATTCGCCTTCCCTGGGTGGTACTGCAGATCTATATCAAAGTCCACCATTAACTCAAGCTAGCGTCTTTGCCTCATGTTAAGATCCTTCTGAGTATATACATACTTCAGACTTTTGTGATCAGTGAAGATCTCCACCTTCTCACCATAAAGATAATGCCTCCAAATTTTCAGTGCAAATATTACAGCAGCTAGCTCCAGATCATGCGTTGGGTAATTCTTCTCATGGACCTTCAACTGTCTCGATGCATAAGCAATAACTTTGCCGTGTTGCATCAAAACACATCCTAGGCCACTCCCTGAAGCATCGCTATAAACAACAAAACCGCCTGACCCTGAAGGAAGAGTCAAGACTGGTGCTGTTGTTAAACGCCTCTTCAATTCTTCAAAGGCCCTCTGACATTCTTCTGTCCATGCAAAGCCTGATCTTTCCATGTCAACTTCGTCATTGGCTCCGCAATCCTTGAGAAATTTTCTACGAACCTTCTGTAATATCCAGCAAGTCCTAGAAAACTCCTCACCTCAGCAACTGATGTCGGTATAGGCCAAGTCTCAATAGCAGCAACCTTCTCTGGATCAACTGACAGTCCTTCTCCTGAGATAATATGCCCTAAGAATGGCACCTTATCCATGCAAAACTCACATTTACTAAGCTTAGCATAAAGCTTCTCCTGCCTCAACGTCTCTAGCATGATTCTGAGATGCTCCTCGTGCTCTTCGTGGCTTTTGGAATATACCAGAATGTCATCGATAAATACCACCACGAATTTATTCAAGTATTGATGGAAGACTCGATTCATCAAGCTCATGAACACAGCAGGCGCGTTGGTTAAACCAAACGGCATAACTAAGAACTCATAGTGTCCATACTTGGTCCTGAAGGCTGTCTTCGGGATATCTTCCTTCCTCACCCTAATCTGGTGATAACCGGATCTCAGGTCAATCTTTGAAAATACCCTAGCTCCACTCAATTGATCAAATAAGTCATCAATGCGGGGCAAGGGATACCGGTTCTTAATGGTCACAGCATTTAACGCCCTGTAATCAATGCACAGGCGAACTGTTCCATCCTTCTTTGGTACAAAAAGTATAGGTGCTCCCCAAGATGAAACACTGGGCCGAATGAAACCTTTCTCCAGAAGTTCATCAACTTGCTTCTTCAACTCTACTAACTCCTTAGGGGCTAGTCTATAAACCGTTGAAGTGATCGGTTCTGCTCCTGGAGTTAAGTCTATAGTGAATTCTATTTCCCGATCAGGTGGTAGACCTGGAAGATCATCGGGAAATACATCCACAAATTCTGATATAACTCTTGGGTAACTTGACTCCCCTTCTACAGTTAATACCCTAAGAGTTGGTTGAACCCCTTGTTCCACAGCTCCTCGAAGAAATTCAAACTCTGAGTGTCCAGGTGGTCTGAATATAACTTTTCCAAGCCGACAATCAAGAGTAGCATGATACTGACTTAACCAGTCCATACCAAGTACAACATCATAGTCAGGCATAGAAAAGATCAAAAATTGGGCTCGCATTTCTCTCCCGCAAACTACTACTGAGCATGATCTACAGATATCACTAACAGGTATGATTCCACCTCCCGTAAGAATTCTCTTAGTCTTCGGAAGGGGTGCAGTAGCTACTCTATGGGTGGCTACGAAGCTAGCAGCTATAAATGAGTGCGATGTCCCAGAATCAAATAAAGCTACAGCAGGTAATGAAGCTACTAAGATGGTACCTGCTATAACTTCTCCAGCAATAGCTTCTTCCTGAACAGCCAATGCAAAAGCCTGACCTCGTCCCTGTGCTGGTCCCCTCTGCTGACGAGCCTGTTGGAATAGTGCTGCTTGAGGTGGCAATGGAGGTCTTGGCTGGTATCCTCCTGGAGCTGGTGGTCTGACTTCTCCAACTCCCGTCTGCTGTGCTCCCACTGCTGGATAATCTGGCCTCGGTGCAGGTAGAGCTAGTCGTGGTGCTCCCTCTCGGCGTGCTGTGCAGTCCCTGGATAGATGCTGGTTGGAGCCGCAAACCAGGCACAGTCCCAATTTGCGTCTGCACTCCTTTTCAATGTGACCCAACTTGCCGCAGAAATGACAAGTAGGCAGGGTTCTTGGTGCTGCTCTCTGAGGTAGATTCCTTTGGAGTCGCTTTGCAGAATCCCCTTGTGCTGCCTTGGATGGTGCTGAGGTAAATGGTCGCTTCAGGCTTGACTCCCTCCTAGTGACGCGCTCCATGCGTCGTGCCGCAGCAAGGACGTCGTTGTACGATGTAGGGGCAACAGATCCAATCAACCTCTGAAGCTCGAACCTGAGTCCATCAAAGAATTTCTCCGCCTTCTCTTCTTCGGTAGGAATTAGAGAAGGGGCGAAACGACTCAAGCGAATGAATTCAGCATTATACTCCTCCACCGTCATGTTGCCCTGGATGAGGCGGTTGAACTTATCTCGGAGTTCTGATCTAGCAACGACTGGGATATACATCTCTTGGAAGAGTCTGGAGAACTCCTCCCAAGTGACTCGGTCATGTCCGAGCCTCCTCTCTTCAGCTAGCCACCAGTGGTGTGCGTTGTCCGTTAGTTGCAATCGGACAGCAGTCATCTATCTCTCCCGCGGAAGTTCAGCTGCTTCCAACTGATGTTGTGTATTGGTGAGCCACTCATGCACTTCAGTTGGTCCTTCCCTGCCCGAAAAGGTACGGGGCTTGAGTTGACGGAAATCAGTGATAGATCCCGTCGCTGGTCGCCTAGCTTGCGGGTTTGCTTGCTCCAATGCATTTACTAGGTTGTTTCTCAGGTTCTCTGCCTCCTAACGCTGCGCCTCCTGTTGAACTTGTTGTTGAGCTTGCATCATGGCATAAAACATCTGGAATATTTGCTGCCCATCCATTGCTTGTCCTGGTGGGAAGGCAGGCATCTGTGGAGTGAACTGTGGCGGAGGTGGGATATCATCACGCCTGAACCTTGAGTTATGCTGCTCAGCTTGTCCACTTTGAGAGGATTGACCTCTGTTCTCTGGTGTAACTCCATCTCCATAGGTAACCACAGCGTCTTGTGGTGTAAAAGGAACTTCTTCTCCATTTCTCGGATCCATCTTCTGCATCCAAAATGAACTTTATGAGAACGTTTAGTAGAATCAAGCAGGATGCATAATTAAGTATTTAATTCGAATGCGATATAGAGTTTCAAAAATGTTTCAACAAATGGATGAGATCCTAAGCCTATCCTATCTTTTACAGGTTTGTTTGGCCCCTAAGTTGAGACCAAACAATTTGTCGTAGACCTGCATGGGCCACCACAAAAACCATGTCACGCCCCAGTCCCAAAATATCGAGGAACTGGACACGTGGCAATGGCCAGCAGCATGCAACGATGGACAAACCCAATTTAATGGATCCACCGGCATACTTAAGCTGTAATATAGATCGACAACAATAAGTCAAAATCTAATCTCATCCATACACAGAATAATAAGAACATCAGCAAATAAAGAAAGTACATCAAAGTCCAGTCTCAGCAGAGAATGTCAGGAACAACCCGATAAGAGTCTAAAACACTGGTTCATCAGACCAGAACAAAAGAGTCCAAAAATAGAGTATCTGAAGAGTACAAATATCATAATCTCAAGTAAAATCCTCTGCCATCACCTCTGCTTCTATGTTAGGTTCTCCTTCAGCAATAGCTCCTGGTACAACTTCAGCTCCTGTCCCGTAAACCTCGGGATAATGCTCTTCTGCTAAACCTGGGGACATCATCCATTCCAGGTCCTCACGGGACATAGCAAGGTACAAATAATACAAGCCAAAAATAGATGCAGTGAAATAGAAAATGAAATAAACAGGGTAACTACATAACCATCTATGTGAAAATGTAACTGAGAGCAACACTAGTACTCAGGCTGAGACTGCTACAAGCTCTGTGTCGGGGAGCCGGTAGCAGCAATATCTAGTAGTGGTCTAGCTCTGCTCGAGAGTCTACAACCTCACAATAGTAATATATATATATATAACAGCCTGTAGCCTGTGTGTCTCTCCCCACCCAATGTAACCACACGTCGCATGTCCATGTCACGTGAGATCAGAGCTAATGCAACAGTCATAATCTGAGAGTATAATACTATGTCCATCCTATATCCTATACAGAATCACCTTGAATATTTCAGGAAGATTATGTCAATGTATGGTGTCAAGTGTCCTAAGTTATAGTGTACTTGATAACAAGCACGAGAATATAAAGGGTCTCGAATGTCCATCACTAATGACATACACAACTCCGCGTACGGGGTTGGCACCCGACTGTAATCGGACACTAAATATGTCATACGGTCCTAGGTTATATCATGTACACTAGTCACAGAAAAATAGAGCAAGAGAACACAATAAACTAATTAAACTGCAATTTACGGCAAGGTACACTTGCCTGGGATTGGAATTCCAGTAGCGGTCCTTGTAACAGTGGGTTCAGCAGTAACTCCTCCAAAAGCTGAAATGAATATTAGCAACAGTCTCAGAACATAGGAAATAGTTAGAAACGCCTGTTCTTAAGTCCAGTTTGGACACAAGGGCAAAAACGACATTTCTAGGCCAAAACGGGTCCATGTGTAGGTCGCTTTGTACCGAAAACTGGGTCAGGGTCAAAAGTCTCCAAATCAGTCCAACTTAGTGTCAACAAGTCAGGAACGTTGATACGAACCCAACGGAACTTCCAGAATTGGATTTCGATGAGCCGTTCTCAAAATCGCCCGTCAGGTGGAGCCTGTGGGGCCCACGACACGCGATTTTCCAACGTTCTCAGAATCGAACCAAACTTGACCCACAGGACCAGCATATTGTTACGAGTCCGATGGTGCAAGTTTCGTCTCGATCTGACGTGTATACACTAAGTTACAGCTAATTACAGAAAAGTCGGATACGGGATGTTATCCGCGGATACGCACTGATTCCGGTGTGCACGCACATCCGAATCATCTTCTGCGAAAGCCCGCACATCCGTATCTACGATGCTCACGTGTCGGTAAAGACTGCACGTGACCAAGTCATCCCGTTTGGCGGGGCGTACTCGATTCCCGGGTGAAACAGGGCTTAGTTTTTCCTGTTTTTGGATCGCGGTGTGCGATCACCACAGGACGCGATGCCCCGAGCGAGTTGCACTGGCACCGAGAGGGTCTTACAGGCTACGCGAAGAAATTTACGGTATATGAAACAGATCTACGGTTCAAAAGTTATGGGTACCTGAACTGGCTAGAAAAACCAAGTACAAATCGTGTCCGACACGCGTCTTGAACAAGGGCTGTGTCCTGTTCTGGGGTTGCCGTGTCCGCTCGTATCCAGACTCGTACTCACGTTCTGGGTCGTGTCCGTGTCTGATCTGGACGGAGGTGCTCGGCTCGGCGGAGTCTGGCAGCACTGACCGGAGGCAGACCGGCCGGAGGCAGCGGCTCCTGGGCTCGGGTCGGCCGTGTCCGGGTGGTTTGATCGGAGGGGAGGCGACTGCGGCTTGGCAGGTGGTGTGGCAGGCTGCTGGAATGGTGAGGAGGTCCGGCGGACAGGTCCGGGGTGTCTAGGCGGAGATGAGGGTTCTGCGGAGGACGGCGTCGGCTCCGGCACGGCGAAGGGAAGAGGTGAGGGCTGGAGATGAGAAGAAGGGAGTTTTTCGGCCGGCTGCTTCGGCTTTTATAGCGGGATTGGGGAGGAGAGGAGCCGGAGGTTGCCGAAAAACGAAGGGGGTCCGTCGCCGGTTACGGGGGAGGCTAATCGAGAGGTCGGCCGGCGGCCACGGCGGCGAAAACGGCCGCCGGCCAGGTGTAAAGTCGGGCATTAATTGGGGGTTAGGGATTTGAATCGGTCGGGTCGGGTAGGTTGCTGGCGGGTCGGGTCTGACCCGGATCCGACCCGCTAGCCCGAGCGGTCCGGGTTGGTCAGACCGGCCGGTCCGGTCCGGGTTAATCACTGGGTTTTGGGTTGGTTTATTATTTAATTTTGATTTAATTAATCAGTTAAATTTTACAACAGTTTTTAATGCTTTAAAAATTCATCCGGTGTCCAATAAATTCCCGGAAAAATATCCCAGACTCGGTTTTTAATTTTACACTAGAAAATATAATTTTCATCACATTTTAATATTATTTAATTTCTTTTAAAAATTTATTTTAAATTAGAATACCCTAGTTTATTGGTTTTAAAAATACAGAAAATTGCTATTTAAATTCAGAAAAATTAATTTAAAAATTCTTAAAATTTTCAGGTGATTACATAGCTTCAGCTCCGGTCCCGTATACCTCGGGGTACTGCTCCTCTGCTAAACCTGGGGACATAATCCATTCCAGGTCCTCAGTGGACATAGCAAGGCACAAAATAAAACAAGCTAAATGAACAGCAGGGTAAACTAAGTAACCATCTATGTGATATGCAAATGAGAGCAACACTAGTACTCAGGCTGAGACCGCTACAAGCTCTGTGTCGGGGAGCCGGTAGCAGTAATAACACGTAAAGGGTCTAGCTCTGCTGGAGAGTCTACAACCTCACAATAATAGTAGATATATATATATATATAACAGCCTGTAGCCTGTGTGTCTCTCCCCACCCAATGTAATCACGCAAGCCATGACCATAACGTCTCATGTCCATGTCAGCGGGATTAGGACTAATGCAACAAGTCATACTGTCTATAAATAACTGTCTCTATCAAGTCCTGTATCCTATACAGAATCACCACGAATATCTCAGGAGGATTCTGTCCATGATAGTGTCAAGTATCCTGGGTTGTAGGGTACTTGATAGGTCAAGTACAAAGTAAGGGGATCGTAAATCCATCTCTAAATGACGAACCCAACACCGCGTACGGTGTCGGCACCCGACTATGATCGGACACTAGGTACGTCATACGTTCCCTAGGTTAAGCAGTCTAAATCAGTTTATATGAATTTGCACAAGAAATCCAGCAGAGTATTTTTACAGAAAATATGAAAATAATGACTGCAAGTTTGGCAAGGTGCACTTGCCTGAGGTTTGAATTCCACTTAGGTCCTGGTTTCGGAAATTTCTAGAGATGTCTCCGAAAGCTGAAATAAACAGTACCATCACGCTCAGAAGGTGTCAAACAGCTAGGATCGCCTGTCCTTGGGTCCAATTTGGAGACAAGGGCAAAAACGGTAATTTCGATCCAAAATGGGGTCCACCGGTGGGCCCGCTTTGCACCGAAAAATGTGTCAGGGTCCACAGTCTCCAAATTCACCAAACTTAGTGTCAACAGGTCAGGAACGCTGATACAAACCCAACGGAACTTTCAGATTTGAATTCCGATGAGCCGATCACGAAATCGCCCGTCGAGCGGGGCCTATGGGGCCCACGACACGCGATTTTGTCGACGTTCTCAGAATCGAACCAAACTTGACCCACAGGACCAGCGTATCGCTACGAGTTCGATGGTGCAAGTTTCGTCTCGATCTGACGTGTGTGCACGAAGTTAGGATAAATTACAAAAAAGTCGGATACGCGTTGATTCCGGTGTGCAAGCACACCCGAATCAGCTTCCGCGAAATCCCACTCGTCCGTATCGACGAGGCGCACGTATCTGTGAAGACCGCACGCGACCAAGTCGTCCCGTTTGGTGGGGCGTACTCAGTTCCGGGGTGAAACAGGGTCTGGTTTTTCCTGTTTTTGGATCGCGGTGTGCGATCATCACAGGACGCGATGCCCCGAGCGGTTTGTCCGGGCACCGAGAGGATCATACAGGCTTCGCGTAGAAATTTACGGAATCGAATTCCGAGCTACGAGGAGGAAATTAGGAGTACCTGAACAGAGTAGGAAAATTAGGGTTTACTTCGTGTCCGACACGACACTGTCGTGTCCGAATCCTGTGTCGGAGCTGTGTCCGCGTCCGGCTGTGCCTGTGTCCGGCCTAGGGTGCCGCTGGAGGACACGCTGGAGGCTGGTCGACCGTCGGCGAGGTGGCGCCGGGCTAGGGCGGAGCTGGCAGGGGGTCGGGGAGCTCGGGATGGCCGGCGGAAAGCTTTGGAGAGGGAGGATGGCCGGCTCTCGGCTCCGGGCGGAGGAGGGGGAAATGGCTGGGAGGCGGAGGAAGAAGAGGAAGGGGAAGGGGAAAGGGAGGCGGCGCTGCTCTGGCGCTGGGCGACGCTGCTGGAGGAGCTGGGCGGCGCTGGGGCGGTGGCTAGGGGAGGGGGTCGGCCTAGGGTTCCGGCGTGGGGTCGGTTCGGGGAAGGTGAAGCGAGGGAGGAGGAGAACGGGGGGAGAGGGGTGTTTATAGGGTGCCGGAGGGGAGGACGTGGCCGGGGGAGTCGGGCTGAGGGGGGACGTGGCCTCCCCCGGCGGAGGCGGCGCTTTTCCAGGGTGGTGGCCGGAGGAGTCGGGCTGGAGGAAATCGTGGGGGAGAGGGAGAGGGAGATGCGGGTCGGGTCGGACGCGGGTCCGGGTTGGGCGGACCCGCCCGACCCGCTAAGCCAAGGGGACTGGGCTGGGTTCAACGGGCTCGGCCCACTGGGCCGGGCCGGGCCCAAAACAGTAAATAAAAAAAAATTATAACAGTAAATAAAAATAATAAAAATCATTTAATTAATTAATTTAATTTAAAAAATAGTTTTAGGCTTTTTAAAAATAGGTCTGAGGCCCAATAAAATCCCAGAAAATTATCCTAAGTCCGGTTTTCTATTTTACACCATAAAATCATATTTTCATTTCATTTTAATGTTATTTATTGGCAATTAAAAATTACAAACTCACTACAGGGCCTATGTAAATTCCTGAAAAATTGCATATTAATTCCAAAAATTGATTTTAAAAATCTAAAAATATAGGGTGTTTACATTACGGAACCGATCGTCCTCGCTTGGACGTGATGCCGTACAAGCCTAAGTTGCACTTGCACAAGGTATAGTACTTACACAAGACATAAATTAGATAAAAATATACATATATACAAATACGAAATGTAAAATACAGAGAACCAAAGTTGAACACATTTGATAGGAACACAAAATACTTTCTTTATTGAATACTTGAAGATTGGATTACAAAATACTAGCTTGGTTGATTACAAAATATGTCATATATGACTTACAACTCTTTTTACAAACCCAAAACTACTCACAACGTCCATACATCATATTTTTTTAGTAGGACCAAAATCAAAACACTCAGCAGAAGAAGAGCTTGCACATTAGAAAGAAAATCTTTGGGAAGCAGCACGAGCACGGTTCCGCTTGAAGGATGCGCTCATAAAGCTTCAAAATGCTGGTCAAACTCTCACTACCAGAACCTAAAGATTTTACCATAAATGTGGGTCAGTACTACAACATGTACTGATGAGCGTCCGTGGCCAAACTCACCGAGAAATTCACACTAAGTAAACATGTGAAGCTAGCACTACTATTATGTTATCTTTCTAGTTGTCTAGGTTTTTTTTAACAATTGGCAAAGAAAATATAAACAATAGATTGAACTATGCATGTGATAAATCTTACCCACGGTTGAACGGTTATTCCTGCAGCAGACACACAAGTTAACCATAATTTGCATATATGTATAAAACTCATGTATCTCTCTTTGCATCAGACGATTAGGCTTGCAAGAAGGAAAAATCTAGCATGCGACCTAACTACATGATGGTCCCCGAGTGTTGGTTCCTCGGGATTTACTGGAACTGGTAGCCCAGTCCGCTAATAGACTTTTACCCTTTTCATAAATCAAGGACTTCATGCCTCAGGGTATCCAGATCTCTCCTAGGCCAAATTATCCCCAGTATCCCAGGAACTGCTCGAGAGATAATCCTTGTGCACAAGTTGTCCAGCCCAAATGCATGAATGCAAGTTCCTATCAAATAAAATACTATCATGCAACTGTTGAAAGATGAACAAGCAAGTCTATCTCTTTTTCTCGTTTCAAGATTAAGTCAAGAGGTTTCCAGTAGTGTTTCTCAATATGCCGCATACAATTAGGGGCATGCAAGCATTCATGATGAAACTAGTAAAGTAGCAGTTATATACTTGAAGCATACAATATTTTTTTAGCTTATCTTGTTAGTGAGGCAACATGATTTAGTGAACTAGAGATTCTTTATTAAGACGTGAAGATAAAATGATTCATCGTAGGGCCGAAGCCACTCACCGAATGAATCAGCACGAGAGATTGGAAAGCCTTACGCAACGATCATTCCTTGGTTGTGTATCCTGAAATAGTAACAACACTTTGGTTAGCATCCTTCGATCTCTTTCTCTGACAATTCAAAATGAACGCGCAAGCGAGGAAAGCGAATCCTGAAAACTAAATCATTGAAAGCAAAACAAAATACAAAGCAACACAAAACCAAGCAGTAAAACATCCAACAAAAACTCTTGGACTCGTTTCAATAAAAGTCGTTCCATCAATTGTAAGGGTTCATTGGACTTCGTCCGTGAATGGTTGGGTGGTAAGGTTTTCCCGAGGCTCCGATACCTATTTGTCCAGGTAACGTAGTCACCGCCATATACTTTTTTTTATCTATGCTTTGTGTTCGTTAGACAGAAGTTGGTTATCTCAGGTGGGTTGACCTAAAGTTTTTGCTGCGGGCACTCTTAGACACGGTATCGAAACGCTTGCAGGGCGTGTCCGATTCCCAATATATGGTATCAGAGATACTATTTTTTGTTCTGAAAATTATGTCTACGGAGCAGATGAACACTCATATGATCACCCTCACAGGGGAGAACTGGGCGATTTGGAAGCCAATGATGGAGGATTTACTCTGGTGCAAGGACTTGCTTGGTCTATTGGAGGGCGACAACGCTAAGCCATCAGATAAAACTGCTAAAGACTGGAAATGACTGGATCGAAAGGCTATTGGATTCATCCGCTAATGGCTGGACGACTCGGTATTTCATCACGTGTCCATAGAGGGTTCGGCAAAAACATTGTGGGAGAAGCTGCATTCGTTGTACGAAAGGAAGACGACTGGCAACAAGGCATTTCTGATTTGTCAACTCGTCAACTCGAAGTACACAGAAGGTGCCCCAGTGGCACAACATCTGAACGAGGTTCAGGATGTTATCAATCTGTTGTCTGCGACGAAGGTCGTGACTTATGATGATCTTCGTTCCCTTTCACTTTTGAGTTCTCTATCGGAAAGCTAGAAGACGTTGGTGGTGTCGGTGAGCAACTCTGCACCTGGTGGAGTTGTCACGATGGAGGTAGTCAAAAGCAGCTTGTTAAACGAGAAGATCCAGCGTAAGCGAGAAGATCCAGTGTAAGCAAGTGGAATCGTCACAGGAGTCTGCTCTGGTGGCTTCCTACGGAAAGGGAAGACCCAAGTCATAGGAGAGGACATGGGGGAGTTCTCGGAATCTTGCGACTGTGGACCGCAAGGAGGACTGCTATCACAGTGGCGAAAGGGGTCATATCAAGAGGAACTGCATGAAGCTCAAAGGTGAGAAGGCCAAAGTCAAGGATGATCAGGAGGATCTCACGGCTATGAGAGATCTCATCACCGCAGCAACCAACGCAGAGAAACCTTGTGGTATGTGTCATGATGGCGATTCAGTTATGGACACAGGGGCATCGTATCACGCCACTCCATATAGGAGGATCTTCACGTTATACCA
The DNA here is from genome assembly GCA_036927795.1 of Iris macrosiphon. NCBI lineage: Eukaryota > Viridiplantae > Streptophyta > Magnoliopsida > Asparagales > Iridaceae > Iris > Iris macrosiphon. Next base: position 21,289,358 of record JAYESA010000009.1, on the reverse strand, counting down.
CGACGGTAGGTTTGGATGTGTGAAGATGGATAATAAGGGGACGACTGCAGTTGTAGGCATCGGTGATATGCACTTGACAACAGAGCTTGGTGAGAAGCTCATTCTCAAGGATATGCGATATGTACTGAGTTTGTGCTACAAGTAGATTTTGGTAGGGAGGCTGGCGGATGATGGTTATCGCAGTTTATTTGGGGACAAAGATTGGATGCTTACGAAGGGTTCCCAACAGCTGGCTCGAGAAGATTTATGTTGTGGCATGTACATGCTCAAGCCATTGAGTTATATAAGCAGGATACAGATATTAGATGGAGGCTCGAGGGATATTCGACATGAGTTGGATCATCGAAAACTTGTTAAGGAGGGGCTTCGAGATACTTTGAGGATTACGGAGGATTTGGTTCGTCGAGACAAAGCGACGAATGGTGATGAGCCAAAGATTGAGGGTCAGTATGTCAGACCCATGACAGATGGTCGGTCTCCAGGTAGGGGTAGCTTCAAGGATCCGATTTTGGCAACAGGTGGTTTGTCAAAGCTTCACGGAGCGACATTGGTTTCATCAGTTCGAGGCCAGGGAGGAGATCAAGGCTTCAGCAAACTTAATCTGAGATGGGAGCATCATCATTCACGCAGTTCCGGGGGAACTATGGGTCATCGATGGCATGCACAGTATATGATGTTCTGCTCGAGGATGAATGTGTATGGGGGAGCTTCAAGTTCGGACACAAAGGTGGGCAGATTTAGGAGTTTGAATCTCGGGAGGATCGCACCGTCCACTTGGTTGGGCCAACCAAGGGTAAAAAAGCTCGTCGGAACGTTAACACGTTTCGGTGGAAGACAGACGTCGGAGATAGGCAACCAAGACTCACGGTGATGCTGATAGTCAGGAATTTTGGTCTCAGTCATGTCATTGATGTCGGTATAATCCCAGTGGTACAGAAGATTCTACGTATGACAGCTAGCATAGACGTGACGGTCAAGGAGCTGGAGACGAAGGAAGATGCAAAGCAACTCGGGGGATCGGAGATCGGTGGCATGAGAGAGCATGACTCTATCGTGAGGCGACAAGCATGGAGTCTAGTTGAGAAGCCATGGGGTCAACACCTTCTCATCAGACTGGAGGAAAAGATTATTGGGGTCCAGTCTGGATTTGATAAATTTTGGAGCCCAAATATGGTCAAAGATTTAATTTGATATAATTTGGAAATCTACATTAAATATAAGATATGATTAGATTTTGAATTTGTATCAAATATTTAATTTGACCATGTTTGGACGTCCATAATTGGTGTTAGGCTATTTTAGGTGGAATATGATTCTTACTTTATGGTTTTCTATTTAGAAAATCCTATTATGATCTAAACTATGATTTCTCATCCTATAAATATAGGAAGAGGGTGGAGGCACAATGAAATAGCACAAGTTGGAGATTCAGGGTGCTCGTCCACAAGAAATCTAAGATAAAGTTCATGCTTTGTTCTTAGGACTTCACCATCTAAGACAGAAGGAAGAAAGATATATGATCGATGAGTCGTCACCTTCGCTCAAGGAGATTTCTACGGGTTAGTGAGTGATTTCAATTATAATCTTTTTCTTTTCTTCTTGAGTGTGGTGAGGGGATTGAATCCATTAGGACAAAGGGTTCAACATTGATTTTGTCAATCTTATAATTTTACCTGAGTTACAAATGTTATGATTTGTCCAGGTGACGTAGTCACTGCTATATACTTGTCTTTATTTGTGCTTGGTGTTCGTTAGACAGGGGTTGGTTATCTCAGGTGGGTTGGTCTAAAGTTTTTGCTGCGGGCACTCTTAGACACGGTGTAGGAATGCTTGCAGGGCCTATATTTTTTGGCTCCGTCACGTTGACGCTAGCTTCCATGCGTAGAACCTTCTGTACCACCAGGTTCAAGCCGCTGAGTTGTGCATGCAGGCCACAGACATCGAATGGAGGCTCGTGGGGTATTCAACATGAGTTGGATCATCGAGAACTTGTTGATGAGGGACTTCGAGATACTCTGAGGATTTCGGACAAAGCGACGAATGATAATAAGCCAAAGATTGAGGGTCAGTATGTCGATCCCATGACAGCTGGTCGATCTCTAGGTGGGGGTTGCTTCACGAATCTAATTTTGGCGACGGGTGGTTTGCCAAAGCTTCACGGAGCGACATTAGTTTCAGCAGTTCGAGGCCAGGGAGGAGATCAAGGTTTCCAGCAAACTCATTTTGAGGTAGGATGTCACGTCTCTCTCCCAGAATACTGTATAAATACGGTGACTGACATGGCCAACCGTACCTTACAGAATACCGAAGTAAGCCACAATATGTTAAGGTTATCAAGAAGACAAATGGGTGAACTCTAGCATGTTATGACGTCAGTCCTACGGCCGATAAATTATATTATCTCAATCCAACAACACAAGTATAAGAATATATCATACATGAAAGTAAAGAGGTGTCCCAAATTATATGTTACATATGATCATAAAGCTAGTAAAAATAAAATACTGCACTAGCAGAGTTTAAATATACATGATCAAATATACCAGCCATGGTCTGGTCTAACATATATATCATGCTAACCGTAGTCTCAAAAATATAAGGAGCTAACTTTGCCCCTTGCTAAACACCACAAAATGGAGGAATCAAGACTAGGGGTGAAAGAAAGGAAACATACTCGCGAGTTTCGGCCACAGTTCTACGAGTGCGAACCATCTTGCTGGAAGTACAGTGGATCCGGGTTTTCTTCGGGGTAACCTGGCCATGCAAAGCCAAAGGGGTCACAACCCCAAGCAACAAGTACCACAAAGGAGCTCAAATTGAAAGACCAACACATCACAACATAAGAAAAAGAGATATATGAAATAAATACAGATCAAGACTTGTACGGTGTAACGCCCCACAACCGCATGGTGCATTATGCTGAGTCAGATCGAATGAGGCAATAGCTGGTTATATTTCAATTTGTTGGATTTGGGAACGAGTATTGATTTGAGTTAGTTTCATATGCAGATCGCAAACGGAGTTCGATGAAAACATATGTTCGTTCAGAGCAGTACTGGGATAGCTGGATTGGAGCGATAATGTCGTATTCCTTAGTTCGATCGGTCGAATGATTTTGAGAGCACAGTATTGTCATGACCCGCACCCGATTATTCGGGTACGAGGGCGTGGCCACGTCCAGCCTACGCCGCAGTGTCGGCGGTAGTACGCTGTCTAGGTCATTTCTGGGGTCAAAAAGCATCTATCTCATCCACAATAATGAACATGTAAGAATAATCACAGGAAAAAGGAATGCTAAGATTTCATAATATTTAATCTGTGACAACTAAATCATAGTTAATACAAGCCAGAAGATAAATCGGGGACAAACCCGAGTATGTGCTGAAAGAAAATAAAATAATAACTAACTGGCTACTCCTCCTCAAAGGTAGTCTCCGGAGTGGGAGCCGGCTCCTCAATGTGTCACCTGCTAACTCATAGGGGCCATAATAGGTAGGGGCAAAGTCCTCATCATCGCCTAAAACAACGGATCCAGTCAGGAAAGGAGCAAAGTACACAATGCACAACAAGATTAAACTAAATATTCATGACAATTAAAAAGAACTGACAGGTATCATGTTGAGGATATGTATAAATAAATAGTAACAATAACTAAGAGTTAATTGCTGTGAGACAGGGACATGAATAAAACAGGAACAAGGTGACAGGAAAATGAATTACAACAAGGCAATAGGAACTGTAACAAGACAAGAAACTATGTGTGTGAACTTGTGTATTTAGAATACCTAGTTGGCATGTAGGGGTTTATAGGGTTAAACCGGCCATCATAGACAGCTATTAATCATGAATAATCGAGATCCGGCTGATGGACAGTCGTGTACCAACAGCTATTAAACATGGCAAGGGTCAGGGTAAACTACATGCCTTTCAGTATTCTCCCACCCGACATGAAAAATAAGACATGAACTCCAATATTCAAGACATGAAATCCAGTGTTCTAGCACTACATGTAATCATCAATGGTACATGTAAGACAGGAAATTAACTATCACAATATAAAGATTAAACTTGAAGTGCAGGTACTTGCCTGTTGTTTGGATCCGATTAATAGTTCTTCGGGGAAATATCCAGAGATGAGTCCAAAAGCTGAAATAGACATTACCATCATGCTCATAAGATGTCAAATAGCTAGAAACGCCAGTCCTTGGGTCCAATTTGGAGACAAGGGCAAAAACGACAGTTTCGGGTCAAAACGGGGTCTGCCGGTGGGCCCACTTTGCACCGAAAAATGCGTCCGGGTCAAAGGTCTCCAAATTTACCAAACTTAGTGACAACAGGTCAGGAACGCTGATACGAACCCAACGGAACTTCCAGATTTGGATTCCGATGAGCCGAACATAAAATCGCCCGTCGAGCGGGGCCTGTGGGGCCCACGACACGCGATTTCGTCAACGTTCTCAGAATCGAACCAAACTTGACCCACAGGACCAGCGTATCGCTACGAGTCCGATGGCGCAAGTTTCGTCTCGATCTGACGAGTGTACACGAAGTTAGGGCAAATTGCAGAAAGGGCGGGTACGGGGCGATGTCCGCGGATACGCGTTGATTCCGGTGTGCACGCACACCCGAATCAGCTTCCACGAAAACTCACACATCCGTATCGACGATACGCACGTATCTGTGAAGACTGCATGCGACCAAGTCGTCCCGTTTGGCGGGGCGTACTCAGTTCCGGGGTGAAACAGGGTCTGGTTTTTCCTGTTTTTGGATCGCGGTGTGCGATCACCACAGGACGCGATGCCCTGAACAGTTTGTCCGGACACCGAGAGGGTCATACAGGCTTCACAACGCAATTTACGAAATTAAAAACGGAGCTACGAGGCAAAAGTTACACGCACCTGAAGGGGACCCGAAAATCAGGGTCGAGTCGTGTCCGACTCGTGTCGGACACGCGGGGCTGAATTAGGGCTAGGGTTTGGACACTGCTGCGGCGGGTGGCCGGCCGGGGGCCTGGGCGGCCCTGGCTGGCCGGTGGTGGTCGGGGGGTGTTCGCGTGGGCGAGGCGGAGCCGTTGGCGGGCGGGGCGGCGCCGGAGTCCAGCGGGAGGCGCTGCCCGCTGCTGCTGTTGGCGTCGGGGACGGCGGAGCGGGGCGCCGGAGGGGAGGAGACGGCGGGCGAGGTCGGCGAGGGAGCTGCGGTGGTGGCGTCGACGGAGAGGGGATCGGCTGGCCGCGGCGGTGGGGCACTGCGGGCCCGGGCGTCGGCGGAGGCTGGTGGGGGGGTGAACTGGCCGGAGGGCGAGGGTTTAAATAGGGCAGCGGCGGTGGGGGGTCGTGCCGAGGGAGGCGGAGAGGGGTGGTCGTGGCGTCGTGGGCGAGGTCGCCGGAGGACGTGGCGGGCGGAGCGGAGCCGGACGCGGCGGCTCCGCCGGAAAACTCGGTCGCAGGGGGAGTGGGGGAGATGGGTCGGGCGGGTCGGGTTCAGGCGGACCCGACCCGACCCATTAGGAGTTTGGGCCGGGGGGACTGGGCCGGGCCGAGCGGGCCGATAACGGGCTGGGCCGGAAACAAAATAATAATAATAATAACAATAATAATAATAATAATTAATTAAATAAATAAATACATAGTTTTAGGTGAATTAAAATTAGGTCCGGGGTCCAATAAATTCCAGAAAAATTGCCCTAAGTCCAGTTTTCCATTTTACACCCAAAAATATTATTTTCATGATATTTTAATATTATTTATTGCCAATTAAAAATCATTTATTAATTAAAAATCTTGATTTTAATTACAGAAAATTCCTAGAAAATTCCAGAAAATTGGGAAAAATCCGAGATTTAATAATTTGAAAATTCAGAGGGTTTACAACCTACCCAACTTACAAAAATTTCGTCCTCGAAATTTAAAATTAAGCCATACTCTGTTGACCCTTCATGTACCTCAATCGCAATCTCCTTGCGATAATTTAAATTCTAATCATGTCCACTGCAACCACTTCAAGGCTAAGACGACTACTTGTTCCCATCAAAATTCAACCTATGGTTATTACTTCTTACTTCCTCAAATTATCCACAAGCAGATTTTTTATTTTTTAGTCCATATAGTATTTTCAAGATGACCTTGCCTCACGATTCGAATTATCATAATTCCTCTAGAAGTGATTCGAGTCCAACAATATTTGTATGTTTCAGCCCTTTTAAATTACATTCACATCCTCAATATTCCAACTAGGTAGTCCAACCATCAACTTTTAAATACTTAATTCAAATTATCAAATTGAAAAATAATTTAAGTGTAGTCCACCAATGTTCAAGTCTGAAATACATCCTCTAAATTCAAGTTGACAATTTTACTCTCATTATTCAAAATTAAATCATGTACCTAGGATGTAACTATTGGGTCCTCGATATCAATTCATTAATCATCTTAGTCACTCCTCTAAATTTTCAAAAATTTAGAATGGCTTGCTTCTTCCAATCTAACCTTACTCGGTCACAATCCAAAGGACATTTCCCTCGAGTTGACAATTGTATTGCTACCCAACTTAGAATTTACCCATTCATCACAAAAGACTATATACTTTAAAAATATTCCTTAATATGGTTACTCATGTCATTCAATCCTCAAAATTTTAACGCCGATCATATCACATATGATATGTCCTCAATTACGAAAGGTTAGTCCTCAAGTATGTGATCGGCCTAAGTGGCATCTCTAGTACTATCTATGTATCAAACTTATACCAAGCACAGGATTTCGTCTTCCCGAAATAAGGGAAGACGAGGATCAATAATAAAGAGTTCAAGGGTGGGGTGATAGAACAGAAGTATAGGGATCAAGGCGTTTAAAGAATTCTAATGGGATTTGTTAGGCGGTTATGGATTGAGGTTCTATTCTGGTAGTCATTTATTCGCATGCTCGTATTAGTTCAGTTATGTAACTGATACGATATGCTCAGCATGTCTAGGTCAAGTATATTTGTATACTAATCACTACGTATCTCAATCCACGTAAAGTAGTCGTGCGAAGTGCGAATCAAAATGCACTAAGGTTGATCAGACCATAATACACTGATTCTGAATAGACACTTGTATTAGTGTACGCGTCCAATAATACATGTGTCATGAACAAGCCTGATAAAGAGTAAGCTTGCAAAACTAGGCTATAGAATAGCAGCATAAACAAGGTACATCAAAATTAAGTGCGCTAGATGATGATGAAAGGAGGTACAAAATTTAAATTCACATAATAAGCAAAATAACAGAAGACTCTACAATCTCTACAGTTATTAAATATAAAAGCATACCAGGTTATTAGCAAGTTCAAAATTACTAGGTTGGGGCTGAGGTCACGAACCAATAGGCACAAGCTAAAATAATACTAGAAAACGGTATCTACGAATCACTTACGTGCATTAGTGACTCTAAGAGTCTGCACGTTCTCCACGGTCATCGCGTAAGCTTGTCCGTGTTCTTGGAGCAGCTGCACAGTCCCTCACTTGATGTGCTGCTGATCCACAATATAGACAGACACCTAGCCTCTTTCTACAATCCTTCCAAATGTGACCTTGTTTTTGACAATAGCCACAAGTGGGAGCTCGTTGGTTCTGTCTTTGAGTTGGATTCATCTGTGGTCGCTTTGCAGCTCTTTCCGGTTATGCTTGGTCTGGTGCTGACGTATACGGCCGCTTCTGGCGGAACTCGATCCTTGTGGTGCACTCCACAGGTCGTGCTGCAGTAAGAACGTCTTCGTCGAAGGTAATTGCATTTGAACTGCTTGGCTTACGTGAATCCGAGCTAATTCTGTCGATGAAGTTCTCCGCTTGGTTTTGCTGAGTTTCTTGTTGAACCTTCTGATAGGCTTGCATCATTATGTAGAACATGCGGAACATCTGTTGTTCGTCCATAGGCGGTCCCGGTGGGAAGGAAGGCATCGGTGGAATAGGCTGCGTCGAGGGTGGAACGCCATCTTGACGGATTATTGAGGCAGGCTGACTTGCTTGACTGCCTTGTGATGATTGGCCTTCACCGACTGGTATCACATCGTTTCCTTGGGTAATCACAACGGTTTGTGGTGTTTCTGCATGAGTCTCGTTGCTGGCTTGTGGGTCCATCTCCCTGTATCCAAAATAACCAATAAGAGGCGCACAGGAATCAAGGCAAGATGCAAGTTCATATTAGTTCGAATACGATACAGATATCAAAAACGATTCAAGCAAGTGGATGAGATCCTATAAACTTATCCTAGCTTTATTGCAGGCCTGTTCGGTCCCTGAGTTGAAACCGAACAATTTAGTCGTTGGACCTGCATGGGCCACCACAAAAACGTGTCACGACCCGCACCCGGTTATTCGGGCACGAGTGCGTGGGCACGTCCAGCCTACGCCGCAGTGTCGGCGGTAGTACGCTGTCTAGGTCATTTCTGGGGTCAAAAAGCATCTATCTCATCCACAATAATGAACATGTAAGAATAATCACATGAAAAAAGAATGCTAAAATTTCATAATATTTAATCTGTGACAACTAAATCACAGTTAATACAAGCCAGAAGATAAATCGGGGACAAACCCGAGTATGTGCTGAAAGGAAATAAAATAATAACTAACTGGCTACTCCTCCTCAAAGGTAGTCTCCGGAGTGGGAGCCGGCTCCTCAATGTGTCACCTGCTAACTCATAGGGGCCATAATAGGTAGGGGCAAAGTCCTCATCATCGCCTAAAATAACGGATCCAGTCAGGAAAGGAGCAAAGTACACAATGCACAACAAGATTAAACTAAATATTCATGACAATTAAAAAGAACTGACAGGTATCATGTTGAGGATATGTATAAATAAATAGTAACAATAACTAAGAGTTAATTGCTGTGAGACAGGGACATGAATAAAACAGGAACAAGGTGACAGGAAAATGAATTACAACCAGGCAATAGGAACTGTAACAAGACAAGAAACTATGTGTGTGAACTTGTGTATTTAGAATACCTAGTTGGCATGTAGGGGTTTATAGGGTTAAACCGGCCGTCATAGACGGCTATTAATCATGAATAATCGAGATCCGGCTGATGGACAGTCGTGTACCAACAGCTATTAAACATGGCAAGGGTCAGGGTAAACTACATGCCTTTCAGTATTCTCCCACCCGACATGAAAAACAAGACATGAACTCCAATATTTAAGACATGAAATCCAGTATTCTAGCACTACGTGTAATCATCAATGGTACATGTAAGGCAGGGAATTAACTATCACAATATAAAGATTAAACTTGAAGTGCAGGTACTTGCCTGTTGTTTGGATCCGATTAATAGTTCTTCGGGGAAATATCCAGAGATGAGTCCAAAAGCTGAAATAGACATTATCATCATGCTCAGAAGATGTCAAATAGCTAGAAACGCTAGTTCTTGGGTCCAATTTGAAGACAAGGACAAAAACGGCAGTTTCGGGTCAAAACGGGGTCCGCCGGTGGGCCCGCTTTGCACCGAAAAATGCGTCCGGGTCAAAGGTCTCCAAATTCACCAAACTTAGTGTCAACAGGTCAGGAACGCTGATACGAACCCAACGGAACTTTCAGATTTGGATTCCGATGAGCCGAACACAAAATCGCCCGTCGAGCGGGGCCTGTGGGGCCCACGACACGCGATTTCGTCAACGTTCTCAGAATCGAACCAAACTTGACCCACAGGACCAACGTATCGCTACGAGTCCGATGGTGCAAGTTTCGTCTCGATCTGACGAGTGTACACGAAGTTAGGGCGAATTGCAGAAAGGGCGGGTACGGGGCGATGTCCGCGGATACGCGTTGATTTCGGTGTGCACGCACACCCGAATCAGCTTCCACGAAAACTCACACGTCCGTATCGACGATGCGCACGTATCTGTGAAGACTGCACGTGACCAAGTCGTCCCGTTTGGCGGGGCGTACTCAGTTCCGGGGTGAAACAGGGTCTGGTTTTTCCTGTTTTTGGATCGCGGTGTGCGATCACCACAGGACGCGATGTCCTGAACAGTTTGTCCGGACACCGAGAGGGTCATACAGGCTTCACAACGCAATTTGCGGAATTGAAAACGGAGCTACGAGGCAAAAGTTACACGCACCTGAAGGGGACCCAAAAATCAGGGTCGAGTCGTGTCCGACTCGTGTCGGACTCGCGGGGCTGAATTAGGGCTAGGGTTTGGACACTGCTGCGACGGGTGGCCGGCCGGGGGCCTGGGCGGCGCTGGCTGGCCGGTGGTGGTCGGGGGGTATTCGCCTGGGCGAGGCGGAGCCGTTGGCGGGCGGGGCGGCGCCGGAGTCCGGCGGGAGGCGCTGCCCGCTGCTGCTGTTGGCGTCGGGGACGGCGGAGCGGGGCGCCGGAGGGGAGGAGACGGCGGGCGAGGTCGGCGAGGGAGCTGCGGTGGTGGCGTCGACGGAGAGGGGATCGGCTGGCCGCGGCGGTGGGGCGCTGCGGGCTCGGGCGTCGGCGGAGGCTGGTGGGGGGGGTGAACTGGCCGGAGGGCGAGGGTTTAAATAGGGCAGCGGCGGTGGGGGGTCGTGCCGAGGGAGGCGGAGAGGGGTGGTCGTGGGCGAGGTCGCCGGAGGACGTGGCGGGCGGAGCGGAGCCGGACGCGGCGGCTCCGCCGGAAAACTCGGTCGCAGGGGGAGTGGGGGAGATGGGTCAGCCGGGTCGGGCGGGTCGGGTTCAGGCGGACCCGACCCGACCCGTTAGGGGTTTGGGCCGGGGGGACTGGGCCGGGCCGAGCGGGCCGATAACGGGCTGGGCCGGAAACAAAATAATAATAATAATAACAATAATAATAATAATTATTATTATTATTATTATTAAATAAATAAATAAATACATAGTTTTAGGTGAATTAAAATTAGGTCCGGGGTCCAATAAATTCCAGAAAAATTGCCCTAAGTCCAGTTTTTCATTTTACACCCAAAAATGTTATTTTCATAATATTTTAATATTATTTATTGCCAATTAAAAATCATTTATTAATTAAAAACCTTGATTTTAATTACAAAAAATTCCCAGAAAATTCCAGAAAATTGAGAAAAATCCGAGATTTAATAATTTGAAAATTCAGGGGGTTTACAAGTATGCTCGCACGGTCATACCAATTGAGTAGATCATGCTTTGTATTGGACTACGGGTTCAAGGGATCGGCCGTATAGGCAAGGCAGGGTGCTTAACGGAATCAGGCTTGGTGAGTGGGCTATGTTCCTTCTCCTCTACTCCTTCATGCCTAATAATATGGAACACACATAAATTCTTGAACACTTGGACTGGAACTTGGGAATCACTATACTGTGGCGTGCATAGAGTGTACGTTATTTGGTTGGAATCAATTTGTGGCTTGAGTTGGTTTTCGCGTTGGGTAGTTGGAGCTTGAGTAGGCAGTTGGAGCTTGATTGGATCATCTTGGTGGAAACATCGTACAATTTGGGCGGGCGAGCGAGCGTGCATCCGTGCACGAGTATCAGTTGGGCGCTTTGTCATGCAAAGCGTACTGTTGTGGTTCAAAATCGGACAACTGCATCGGTGTGGGCATTGTGCCACTGTTGGATATTGTGCCACGGGATCATTTTGAGCGAGGAGTGTTGCACCGATTGGAACATTGTGTCGAGAAGCGACATAGTGCCTATGGGTATAATTTGAGATGGTGCCTTGGGCTATAAGTTGGAGAATGGTTATGGATAGTTGGTTGGATGAGTCTAGGATTGTTTAGTGGGGCAAATATGTTCGATCCTCTCGTCATACCTACTTGGTGTCTGCATTGGTCACGGATAACCTATTGCACACAGGGTTTCGTCTCCTCGAACGGGATATGCTCCGGGGCACCGGGACCGCTCAACCACGGAGGAGACAAATGGTAACGTGCCTTGGGCGCGATGCCGGTAGTTTGATACGACTAGACGGGCTAGCTACTCAGCGCTTGATCGAGTAGAACTGCAGTTGAACAGTCATTTATGGCTTGGCCAGTGACTTTATATAGATAAGAGTTGGTTTGCTTTGGTTTATGCTTTTTATGTAGGTGGCGGCCACCTTGCCTCGGTAAGAGTGTGCATATCGAAGATTGGATTATAAGGCTTGGATTGTGTTATCGATTGAGGATGGATATTGAGGCTTGGATAATGGTTCGATAGGTTCTCGCGTTGCTTGGGTTTGAGTAGGACGGTTTGCATGCTAGTTTCCTTTTGAGTTGGATATATTTGCTTGTATATTGGCTTGAGTTGAATGCTTCCATGCTTAACCTGCTTTACAGTTTTTGTTAACATGTCATACCTTTGCCATAAAATGATTATAGGATTCAAGTAGAAAGATCACCATATAACTGTTTGTATCCACTATTCTACTTAGTGTCAGCTTAGACGAGTGGGTTACCTCGCTCACCAGTACGCCTGAGTACTGACCCACGTTTGTGGGTATTATTTCAGGTACGCAGGTGTAGTGGCGCTGCTTGGATATACGGGACATAATGTATGAACGGTAAGTACCTTTGTGGGCAAGAGAAAGAGCAAGAGTGTGGCATTCTCCTTTGTGGCATTTCATTTTGTCACGCCCCAGTCCCAAAATGACGAGGGACTGAGCACGTGGGCAATGGCCAGCAGCACGCACCGATGGACAACCCAATTTAATGGATCTATCAGGGCATGCTTAAGCTGTAGTCTAACAGGAAATAGAGCAATGATACAGGTCACAGACTAATCTATTCTCATCCACAACAGATAAACACAGAGTAACTGCCAAAAATAATGCAATAGAATAAATAAGCAAATCTCAATAAATATCTCGGAAAACAATCCGAGAATATGTCTGGTACAACAGATGCAAATGGACAGGAAATAATCAACTGAAAATAGAAATAAATGACTACATACGGCCAATGCTCAGGAGAAGTCTTCTGGTGCGAGCTCGTCTTCAGGTCCTGGTACAGCTCCTGGAAGTGCTCTGGTACGGGGTATCTCTGGATGGATCTCTTCAGCTATACCTGGAGACATCATCCATTCCAGGTCCTCAGGGGACATAACAAGGTACAGATAATACAAGCCAAAATATAAGCAGTGCAGCAATAAATGAACAGCAGGGTAAACTATATAACCAGCTAAGTGATAAATACAAGTTGAGAGCATCACTAGAACTCAGGCTGAGCCACTATCAGCTCTGTGTCGGGGAGCCGGTAGCAGTAATAACACGTAAAGGGTCTAGCTCTGCTGGAGAGCCTACGACCTCACACTAATAGTATATATATATAAAAACAGCCTGTAGCCTGTGTGTCTCTCCCCACCCAATGTAATCACACGTCTCATGTCCATGACACGCAAGATCATAACTAATGCAGCAGTCATATAATGTCTAGAAATAAACTGTCCATGTCATAACCTGTATCCTATACAGAATCATCGTGAATATCTCAAGAGGATTCTGTCTCATGAATAGTGTCAAGTGTCCTGGGTTTTGTTGTACTTGATAGGACAAGCACCAAGAGTAAGGGTATCGAATATCCATCTCTAAATAATGTACCCAACACCGCGTACGGGGTTGGCACCCGACTATGATCGGACACTAAGTACGTCACACGTTTCCTGGGTTAAGCAGTTAAAACAAGTTTACATAATTTTACACAAGACCTCCAGCAAAATATTATCACAGGAACTACTGAGAATTGACGAGCTTTACTTGCCCAATGATGCTAAATTAAGTCAAGGAAATAAATAGCAGACTGCAGGGTTTGGCAAGGTACACTTGCCTGTGGTTCCGGCTCTGATTTCGGCTCTGACTTCAGTTGGATTTGCAGGCGGTACTCCGGTTGCTGAAACAAACATCACCATCAGATCCAAAAAATATCAATCAGCTAGAAATGCCTGTCCTTGGGTCCAATTTGGAGACAAGGACAGAAACGACAGTTTTGGGTCAAAACGGGGTCCCCAAGTGGGCCCGCTTTGCACCGAAAAACGTGTCAGGGTCAAAGGTCTCCAAATTCACCAAACTTAGTGTCAACAGGTCAGGAACGATGATACGAACCCAACGAAACTTTCAGAATTGAATTCCGATGAGCCGATCACAAAATCGTCCGTCGAGCGGGGTCTGTGGGGCCCACGACACGCGATTTCGTCAACGTTCTCAGAATCGAACCAAACTTGGGTCACAGGACTAGCGTATCGCTACGAGTCTGATGGCGCAAGTTTTGTTTCAATCCGACGTGTGTACACAAAGTTAGGATGAAATCCAGAAAAGTCGGATATAGGGCGATGTCCGCGGATACGCGTTGATCCCGGTGTGCACGCACACCCGAATCGACTTTTGCGAAATCCCGCACGTCCGTATCGACGACGCGCACGTATCTATGAAGACCGCGCGCGACCAAGTCATCCCGTTTGGCGGGGCGTACTCAGTTCCGGGGTAAAACAGGGTCTGGTTTTTCCTGTTTTTGGATCGCGGTGTGCGATCACCACAGGACGCGATGCCCCGAGCGGTTTATCCGGGCACCGAGAGGGTCATACAGGCTTCGCAACGCAATTTGCGGAATCGAAAACAGAGCTACGAGCAAGAAGTTACGCGTACCTGAACCCCGCTAAAAATTTGGGGTTTCGAGTTGTGTCCGACACGACACAGGACCCGTGTCCTGTGTCCGACACAGGGGAAAATAGGAATTAGGGTTAGGGCTTGGCCTGCGGCAGGGCTCCGGTGGCTGGGACGGTGGCTGGGCGGCTGCGGCAACGGCGGAGGGGCCGGAGGCGACCGGGGAGGGGACGGCCGGGCTCGCGGCGGCGCTGGACTGCTCGAGCTGCTGCTGTTGCTCGCCTTGCCGGAGAAGAAGAGGAGGAGGGAGGAGAAGGGAGGAGCCGGGCGGAGGAGAGCCGGACGGGGGTCTGCACGGCGGCGAGGTGTGGAGGGGTGCGGCGTGGTGGTCGTCGGCCAAGAGGGGGAGGTCGACGGCACGGGGGGGCTAGGGTTTTATAGAGGGCTGGGGGAGAGGTTGAGCCGAGGGAGGCGGAGGGGGTTGCCGGGTCTGGCGGAGGCGCGTGGTGGTGGGGGTCGTGGCAGCCGGAGCGGGCGGCGCGCAGGGCGGAGCGGCGCGAGAAGCGGGCTGAGGGAGGAGAGGGGGAGCCGGGTTTGGGTGCGGTCGGGTCGGGTCTGGCGGATCCGACCCGACCCGCTAAGGATGGGCTGGGTTCGGGGGAATGGGCTGGGCCGGGTTTGGGCCCAGTGGGCCGGGCCGAGTTAGGGTTAGGGTTTATAAAAAAATAAATAATATTAATAAAATCAGTAAATAAATAAATAAATAAATAATAATTAAATAAATAGTTTTAGGTGTTTTAAAAATAGGTCCGGGGTCCGATAAATTCCAGAAAAATTGCCCTAAGTCCAGTTTTTTATTTTACACCCAAAAATATTATTTTCATAATATTTTAATACTGTTTAATATTAATTAAAAATCATTTAATAATTAAAACCCTGTTTTTAATTTACAGAAAATTCCCAGAAAATTCCAGAAAATTGTGAAAAATCCAGATTTTGAAATTTTGAAAAATTAGGGGGTTTACACATTTGGACCATATCAAGAGCTTTGCTGCGTATACTCCGATGTGTGCTTGTTACACAATACTTGACTTTCGTTGTAACTTGGTCGTTTCGATGATAACTTTGATGTTTGACAACATTGTCTTGTGCGAGAGCAACTCCAGGCTCGTACGATATCACGTCCCGATGAGAATGATCGTCCTGCGGGAGCGCTGCAACGTAGTGATTCACGTTCAGCGGGGACGATCGAGCTTGCGGAAGATTGGGACGTGACATATTGGTATCAAAGAGCCCGGTTTATTTCCTCGGACTTGGTCCTTCGCTTCATCACAAATTCTAAATAGCTTTCGCGTATCGTTTAGCTCTTGGCTCTACTCGGTGCCGCATTGGATATTTCATGCAATAATTCTATATATTGCTAGTTGTGGTTGCATGTTATTTTTTGTTGCGTTGCTTTCGTTGGTTTTCGGTAGATATCTTAGCATCGTAGAGCGTTGTTGCATTTGTGCAGCAAGTTGAGAGGTGTGTCATTGCGTTGGCTTGGCTTGTCATTCGGAGAGTTTCTGATTGCATCAGTGGATCAGTTGGTTGACAGACGAGAATAGTTATATGGCATATTGTGAGTAGAAGCAATGGATGGGGATGGATCGCTACACGAGTTGCTCGTGTAGCGAATGTGTTGGATGGAGTTTAAATTTTTGGTTGGGTATATCACATAGAGCATTGGCTGAGCAGGTTTGAGTTGGCTTAGGGATATCAGGATAGCGTTGTACGAGTTGCTCGTACAGCAAATGTGAGGAACAGTTGGGTATTGGGTTGGATGACTTGGAAGAGCTCGTTGCACGGGTTGCTCGTGTAGCAAAAATATTAGACGGTTTGAGAAATAGCTGGAAGTATTGAGAATGGAACATGGACCAAGTTGCATAGCGAGATTGACAGAAGAGTTAGATGGTTCATGCGTTGGCTGAGTTTCGTGTCAGACTTGAGTTGGGGATGGCAGGATCACGCATAAGGGATGGCTCGAACTAATCTTGGATAAGTGCAAGGAATCGTGATGCGAGTAGTAACTTGATTCAGAGTGGTATATGGTATACCACATAGTGAGTAAAAGTATTAGAATATTTTGGATATACATGAATGGAATTGCCGCAACGGACACGGGTAACAGGAATACAAGTTGGTTTGTGAACATCGGCTAAGTTAGAAAGAATAAAAAATGGAGCAAGCGAATGTTGAGTTGAGCAATCAAGAACGGACTTGTGCAAATGGAAGTATCATTGGACTTGAGTGATAGACGAGATCGGAACAAGCAATTAAAAGAGTGTTTGGAAATTTAAAGGATTGAGGCATACCAAGTATTGAAAATAAGTTGAGATCGATCAGATGGAAAGTTAAATATCAGAGTTAGCTTGCACGATTTGGAAGTTCGGTAGAGCATTCACGAATGCAAAGTGAGTTGGGCATGAGGAACAAACAGTTGGGATACGCTTGAGCGAGTAATGGGTGAATCAAAGGATAATGAGCACAGTCTACGAAATTATGGAAACACATTGGAGCTGTTGGTTGAGCAATAAAACACGATTTGGTTTGGAGGGGCAATGTGATGGATTCACACGAACTTAAAGTATTTTGGATATTGGTGCTCGGAAAGTTTGACTCGGGTTTAGCAGAAGTAAAAATTTGGCAGAATGGTGCAACGATGGTGGACGAATTCTTTGGAAGACATAAACGGGCATGAGGCAAGTCTAGTTGATGTTAAGTTAGATTGAAAGTTAACACATACAGTACTAAGACGGATTGAGACAAGAAGTAAAGGCAATATGGATTTGAGATTTATGTTGGAAACATGCACGATTCATTGAGAGTGTGTAGACTAATCGGAACATAGAGAAAATCAAGACGGGCTAAGTAATGGAATGAGAGCAAAGATTGTGGCGGATATACTTTTGAAGATAGCTAAACGAGAGAGCAATGTTGGAGAAAATCATTATGCTGCCGAGCAAGTTGGACGTGTACTGTGAAATATGGCATACAGATAAGAATTTGGAGCAAGTCTTTGGTTTCGGAAATTGTTGCAATTGGTAGTGCAAGAAGTCGAACATGGCAGTTCAAAATTTTTGATGGATTTAGGACAAAACAACGGATTGATGGAAGACGGTTTCAACGAGCGCAGTCCTCGGATTGTAGATTGGATAGATAGTAAGACTCTAGGTGGTTAAGCGGTATTTGGTTAACAGATTCGTCAGAGGTAGTGCATAAAGTTTTAAGAGTCAAAAGTTCGTTAGGATAGAATGGTTGGATTATGGCTCAGATTTGCAGATGAGATATATTATGGTTCGTAGTAACTGTCCATCGTGGTGACTTACAATTATCAAGCGTAGCTTCGGGACAGCTGACCCTAGCGACTTGACCGCCAAATCAGAGATGAATATTGTAGACCCATAGAACGACCCTTGCGGCGACGCATTTGGGAATGCGTCGCGGGTGGATGTGAGTAGTGTATATTGGAGATTGGCCTAAGTGGCTGAGTGTTGGATTTGAGAGATCCTTGGGATAGCCTTCAGCTGAAGATGCAGCCGGAAGATCGAAGCGATGGTGGGAATGGCCTAAGTCAACTGATGAGATTTGGAGTCGTAGATTTTTGAAGATGGCATCGCCTCTGACTCATCGTGCCCCGAAAGGGAATATCATTCATATGAATTGACGACTATGAAATTAGCTTGTGAAGTTAAATCATGGCTTGTTCAGATCAAATTATTACAATACTAAAAGGGACAGATGTGCCTCAGATCTACAAGATGCATATGAACTTAGTCTGGGATGCGTGCTCGTACAGAAGGCGGAGGTGATATCATGTGCTTCTAGGCAGTGGAAGCAGCGCGAAGAACTATTCCATATGCAATCTAGGAATTGTGGCGAGTGTGTCCACGTTGAAATCGTGGCGACACTATCCCTATGGCGTAGCGACAAAATCTTCGTGGATCACATAAACCTCAATATAGATGTTCACCCAGTGAGGTATTGAGATTGAGGAAGAGGTGTTGGGCTGAGATAATCTAAGAGCAAAGTTTGATATTTGGGTAAGTCGTCTAGTTCGGGTAGTATTAGTTGTGATGATCGTTTGGAGCAAGAGATAATATTTGGAGATAGTACATGCAGAACATTGTGCGATTGGAGTCATATTAAAGTTTGGTTGGTTGAGTTTGGACGGTGCTAGTGTGAATTCAGAAATAGTTGGGTGGATTGAGTTGGAACACGAACTAATTTGAGTCAGGTGGCAAGATCGTCGGTTAGAAATCATCATACTTGAGAATGGTGCTTGTGCGAATATGTTGGAATGAACGACATGATTGGTTCAATTGGGAGTAAAGTAAATGAATGCCTCAGACATAAAGATACCCTTGTAACTTGTCCAAATTTGCTATCGCTAATCTTAGCTGAAATGTATGTATTTTAGGGACGTCTTAAATATGTGTATGGTCCAAAACTAAGCGATATAAAAAATTCGTATTGAGCTACAAGGAGAATATGGGAATATGGAAATTGAGTGAGCGTTCAGCGTGAAGCAAGATGCTGAGTATGGATCAAGAGAATGTGAGTTGCATGGAGCACAGTTATGAATTGGAGAAGCGGCATGCTAGTGAGGATAGATACTAGTATGGTTCGAGGACGAACCTGATTCTAAGTGGTATATTATGTAATGCCCCACAACCGCACGGTACATTACGCTGAGTCAGATCGAATGAGGCAATAGCTGGTTACATTTTAATTTGTTGGATTTAGGAATGAGTATTGATTTGAGTTGGTTTCATGTGCAGATCGCAAGCGGAGTTCGATAGAAACATATGTTCTTTCAGAGCAGTATTGGGATAGCTGGATTGGAGCGTTAATGTCGTCTTCTTTAGTTTGATCGGTCGGATGATTTGGAGTGCACGACCAGCTCGTACGGTCATACCAATTAAGTAGATCGTGCTTTTCATCGGACCACGGGTTTAAGGGATTGGCCGTATCAGCAAGGCATGGTGCTTAACGAAATCAGACTTGGTGAGTGGGATCTGTCCCTTCTCCTCTACTCCTTCATGCTTAATAATATGGAACACACGTAAAGTCTTGAACACTTGAACTGGAACTTGGGAATTACTACACTGTGGCATGCATAGAGTGTACGTTGTTTGGTTGGAATCGATTTATGGCTTGAGTTAGTTTTCACGTTGGGTAGTTGGAGCTTGAGTAGGCAGTTGGAGCGTGATTGGATCATCATGGTGGGAACATCGGGCAATTCAGGTGGGCGAACTAGCGTGCATCCGTGCACGAGTATCAGTTGGGTGCTTTGTCATGCAAAACATACAGTTGCGGTTCAAAATCGGACAACTATATCGGTGAGGGCATTGTGCCACTGTTGGGGCATTGTGCCACGGGATCGTTTTGAGCGAGGGGTGTTGCACCGATTAGAACATTATGTCGAGAAGCGACATAGTGCCTATGGGGATAATTTGAGA
Organism: Iris macrosiphon; assembly: GCA_036927795.1. Lineage (NCBI taxonomy): Eukaryota > Viridiplantae > Streptophyta > Magnoliopsida > Asparagales > Iridaceae > Iris > Iris macrosiphon. The sequence goes on along the minus strand of JAYESA010000009.1, from coordinate 21,269,345 downwards.
TGGTGCTTTGGGATATAAGTTAGAGAATGGTTATGGATAGTTGGTTGGATGAGTCTAGGATCGTTTGGTGGGGCGAGAATGTTTGATCCTCTCATCATACCTACTTGGTGTCTGCATTGGTCACGGACAACCTGTTGCACACAGGGTTTCGTCTCCTCGAACAGGATATAATCCGGGGCACCGGGACCGCTCGGCCATGGAGGAGACAAATGGTAACTTGCCTTGGGCGCGGTGCCGGCAGTTCGATGCGACCAGGCGGACTAGCTACTCAGTGCTGGATCGAGTAGAACGGCAGTTTAACAGTCCTTTATGGCTTGGCCAGTGACTTCATATAGATAAGAGTTTGTTTGCTTTGCTTTGCTTTGCTTTGCTTTGGTTTGGTTTGTACTTTTCATGTAGGCGGTGGCCACCTTGCCTCAACAAAAGTGTGCATATCGAAGATTGGATTATAAGGCTTGGATTGTGGCATCGATTGAGGATGAATATTGAGGCTTGTATAATGGTTCGATAGGTTCTCGCGTTGCTTGGGTTTGAGTAGGACGATTTGCATGCTAGTTTCCTTTTGAGTTGGATATATTTGCTTGTATATTGGCTTGAGTTGAATGCTTCCATGCTTAACCTGCTTTACAATTTTTCTTAACATGTCGTACCTTTGCCATGAAATGAATATAGGATTCAAGTAGAAAGATCACCATATAACTGTTTGCATCCACTATTCTACTTAGTGTCAGCTTAGACGAGTGGGTTATCCCGCTTACCAGTACGGCTGTTTACTGACCCACGTTTGTGGGCATTATTTCAGGTATGCAGGTGTAGTGGCGCTGCTTGGATATACGGGACATAATATATGAACGGTAAGTACCTTTGTGGGCAAGAGAAAGAGCAAGCGTGTGGCATTCTCCTTGGCATTATCCTTTGTGACATTTTATTTGGACCATATCGAGAGCTGCGTTGCGTATACTCTGATGTGTTCTTGGTACACAATACTTGACTTTCGCTGCAACTTGGTCGTTTTAATGATAACTTTGATGTTTGACAACATCGCCTTGTGCGAGCACAACTCCAGGCTCGTACGGAATCACGTCCCGATAAGAACGATCGTCATGCGGGAATGCTGCAATATGGTAATTCACGTTCAGCGGGAAAGATC
>JAYESA010000009.1:21075695-21258195 GCA_036927795.1 Iris macrosiphon | reverse complement strand
ACGCTGCAAATCTGATGGCACAAGTTTCGTTGTGAACCGACAAACACACACAAAATTATGACGAGTGTCAGAACAGGCCGATACGGGACATTTTGACGGATACACATTAATTTCGGTGTGCACGCACATCCAAATCAACTTTTGCGAAGTTCCACACGTCCGCGTTGACGATACGCGTATTTCAATATAATTTGCACATGACAAATTTGTCTCATTTAGCGAGACGCACCCCATTTAGGAAAAATTTGGGTTTAAGAAACCAAGTTTTCGGTCAATTTTAACAGCAAATAAAACACATCATACAACGAATTAAAATAAACTAATTTAAGAGATTAAAACTTGGTTATGTTGTCTACATTATTGTTCAAGTAGAATTTTGATAACGGAACTCAAACACGCGCACTTGGGACAGTTTCTGTTCCTAAAAATAAGTCATTTTTTCCTATTTTGCGTCATAATTTGCGATCGACACAGGACACGATACGCTAAACTAATTACACAGGGTTCAAGGGGGTCATGTGGTCTTTGCATAGGACTTAACGGTTCACTATTTGGATTACCGTGCAGGGAGATACAAGGGCGAGAAGTTGAGTACCTCGCTATGTGTTGCTGATCGTGAAGTCGGAGCGGCCTTCTCTCGGCGGCTTGCGATAGTGGTCCGGCGGTCGATGTCGGCGGCGGCTCATTAGGAATGGAAGAGGAGATGATGATGGTAGTGGTCGGCTAGGTTGGTGTTTATATAGGGTGAAGGGGGAGAGGTTACATGAGGGGAAAGGAAGGGTCGGCGTCCGTTTCGGGGGAGGAGAATCGGTCGGTCGGGGGAGTTACAGGAAAGTTACTGTAGCGGGTGGATTTTGGGTTATCGAGTGAGCGGGTTAGTAGGTTTTATGTGCGAGTTCGGGTCTAGGTTTGGTTTAGTTTGGGTTGGTTTGATTATATATATATATATATATATATATATATATATATATATATATATATATATATATATATATATATATATATATATGTGTGTGTGTGTGTGTGTGTGTGTGGCCATCTAAAAATAGTTTTGGACTTCAATAAATTATAAAAAAATTATACAATACTCTAATAATAGTTGTACACCCAAAAATATATTTTTGTACTATATTAATAATTAATTAAATACACATAATTATAAATCCATGAATATTATATATTATAAATGGCTAAAAATTACAAAAAAATATTCCTTAAACTCAGTAATGCATAATACCAATAATTAAAATTCTAAAATTTAATTATAAAAAATTAGGGTGTTTATAATTTAAGCCAACATCTCCTTCTCTCTTTTCATTACTTCATTTTCTCTCTCTCATGTGTTTTCTTCCTCCAAATCTTAGGCAAGTACACTTTGCATGAAAAATGAAAAAATTCTTCATATTTTTTGTTTATTATGTTTGTTATGTGTTTCTAACTACTTTTAATACTTGGACTTTTCTGTTTTAATGGATTGTTATGAGTAGATATACATTTGAAGTTTACGTTTTTTATGGGTTCCATGTATTTTTCGTAGTTTTGATCTACTAAAACATGTTATTTTAGAAAGAAAAAAAAGTTTTTTGGGTTGATGGAGCACTTCATTTTGAGCATTTTGGCTTTTGTTTCACTTGATTCGGAGTTAAAATAAAGTTTTTATGAAGGAAGCAATTTTTTAGTTTTTGGAGCTTTTTCGCCATGGCTGAACTTGCTGTCTAGAGAAGACGAAGTTCTCATACGGCCAGCACAATATGCGGCCGAGACTTCCATGCATCATAATCCTTATGTGGCCTGGACTCTTTGTCGCATAACCAACCAGCATGCGTCCATCTTGTTGGATGCATGACTGACTATTACACAAAGTGTTCTGGAGCTAAGTGACAGAACTCATTGTGTTTTGTTCGCTGGATGAATGAGAAATTCGCTAAGTCAAAAGAGCAATATACGACCGAGTGACCTATGCGGCAAGCAGAGTATGCAGCCACCTTTCTTGGATGCATGACTCTGAACCGTTAACACATAATTCTGTAATTTTGTCCTTTCTCTCTGACACACTTTTATTACATGTCACATCAGTCACATCAATCACTTTATTTTACTTCACTGACACTTTATTTATTGGCCGTCACTTCAAACACTCGTCCCGAGGAGTAGCCTTTAACCCTGACATATGCGGCCAGGACTTTCCATGCGGCCTAGAGACCTATGCGGCCAGGACTTTCCATGCGGTCTAGAGACATATGCGGCCTGGACTTCATTTGCGGCCTAAAGACCCATGCAGCCTTGATTGTTTTGATTGAATATTTTTCTTATTCTTTTATGATTTATATTCATTAATGCTTGTGTTATGATTCTAAGAAAGAATGGATTTAATAACCATACCTCGTGCCAGACATGACCATGAGCTAAGATTGGCTATGAACATGGCATGAGTTGAACTAAAATTTTAGTATGAACCAAACTAAGTGGATAGTAACTAACCGGCTATATACATGACATAAGTTTCGTGTTACAATGTGATCTTGATTCATGTTACCCAATGTATAATTGGTAATTGGACTCGAATACTATATCTGTGCTGATACAAATTATTGCCTGAAAGTGTATATGATCGAATGTGCGTCGAGATGCGACATACCTTATCACGTGTTAAGTGATCTATACTAGGGTTGTGCGTCGAGAATGCCTCCAAATTCCTGAACGCATGATATTATATATACATATTTTCCAGCATGGGCATGATATGCGAGTCAACTACCAAAGCATGGCTAGGATATTGATTGACTGAATGTTGCATACATGTTCCGGTGAATCCAGATTGAACTTCCATGGATTCGTATCTAGCGTGCCTGTACTTTGTACGACATTTTAAGAAAAATTCTCATGTGACCACGCCTTGAGATTTCGAACACAATATAGGGCTAATTAGGTAACTAAAAAGTGGTAGTAACATTTGGAGGAAACGGTATCCCGAGATCATGCCAACGAATCTTTCCACAGAGATTCATTATAAGTGCGCTGTGGGCTAGCCACCACAGATACTGTATATCATCCGCCTTAGTGGAGTGCAGTATCTGACCTATTATAAATAATGCCTAGCCATTGTCTCCCTATAGGAGCACTAGGACCACTAATACCGTATTTTAGCGTAATGACCCTACGGAAAACTGATGCATCATAAAGTGCCTGTATATTCCTTATTTGGCTCGGTTAGCTCATGTTCGGCAATGACGTAATCTGAGGATACCTATTATGCATTATTTTTGAGATAATCTCAGACTCCACAAATAGTAAGTCGTACAAGTGATTGGCCGATATAAAAAAAATGGACTTGGTTGTGATTGTATTATTCGGTTAATAGCCTAGGAAATGGACTATTATAGTGTGGTGGTTCAACCCTTGTCCTTATTTGGTTGTAGGGTTGGGCCTTTGCGCTAGGGTATGCCATTGACCTAAGTCACGACACTGAACCTATGTATCATTATATAATTATTTATTGGGTTTTTGTTTCTCTATTTCGTGCTTCCTTTGTGGTACTTATTATTTGGGGTCTAATTCCACTGGTTTTGTATGGCCAGATTTTGAGGCAGCACCTAAGTATCCAGCATACTATCCCCCAACTCATTGTGCATACCAGAAACATGGTCACAGAGGACAACAAGTGTGTTCTCTTCTTCCCTGCTCATCATTGTACATTTACTTCTTCTTGGATGTTTAGCCACCGTCACTTGTTAGCCGGCACGTCTTGATATTTATTCTCCTTACATGATTATATTAAATTAGATTGCAGCTGAACACTATCATGTACTTTTGTTACTCTTCCAGCTTCTTATTTTGCACAGCTGGTCTCTAGAATATTTTGAGAAAGCATTTGGAACGCCTTATTGCTTTATCATATATGCTCTATGTTTACTGTTTTCTTGTTTGAATGATTGAGACATAGAAGTTCTTGACCCTATGAGACTTGATTTTAGCATGCACCCCTTGTCTTATTACAACCGTGATCACCGTACAACAAATAGTGCCTTGTACGGGGTAGTTAGCCATGTCCGTCTCCGTATTTCGGTACTGGGACGTGACATCCCCCAAACCTTCCCAAAAACCTTCATTCTAAATTTGTACTCTCTCTCTTCAAATTTCTAAATCCCCAGACCCTAACCCTAACCTTAACTCCAACCCCAACCGCCGGAGGAGGAGGAGGAGGAGGCTGCAGGAGGAGGAGGCGGCAAGAGAAGGAGGCGGCAAGAGGAGGAGGAGGAGGCAAGCGGCCTCCGCTATTGTTGTTGTTGTTGTTGTTGCTGCTGCTGCAACCACCGTTGCCGGCTCGCCCTCGCCGCCGCCCGCCCCCGCCCGCCCCCGCTTCTTTTTTTTTTCATGGACTGTAAAAAAAATTTGACAGTCCTTCCTATTAGAAGGATTGTCAATTTTTTTACAGTCATAATTATTTAGGACTGTCACAATGTTTACAGTCCTAAATAAAAATGTTGACAGTCCTTCCAATTGTAAAAAATGTTGATAGTTCTGGAAAAAAAATTAGGTTGAAAAATTAAAGTCATTGACTTTTATATGAGAATTTGGACTGTCCTCAAGCAAAAAAAATTAATGACAAACTTGTAAATAAACTGAAATTTTTTTGTATTGTTCTAAGCAAAAATATGTAGTGTTTGTAGAATTTGCAATTTTAAGAACATCCAAAACTAGCTCAAAAGGTCGCAGTGGTGTGACTCACCAGCAGGTGACTAGAACATCTCCTACGCACCCAAATCCCAAATTAGGGTCATCAAGGAAGATAGTCGAGAAAAACAAGCTCGTCACACTCGATCTCCCAGATACTCAGCATCATCATCAAATCAAGCAGCAGCAGCAGCAGCAGCAGCAGATTGAAGAAGGAAGAAGAAAATAAGAAAAAATGGGTGGAGGAATGGAAGTGAACAAGAACAAGTTCATCGAGGACTGGAACGCCGGGCGCGAGAACCTCGAGTTCAACTTCCGCTGGACCCGCCGCAACCTCGCCCTCGTCGGTATCTTCGGCATCGCCCTCCCCGTCCTCGTCTACAAAGGAATCGTCAGAGAATTCGTAAGCCCCGTTTCCCCAAAACCCTAACCCTACTTTTCTATCCATCCATCCATCCATCCATCAAAGAAACCCTGATCTGAATCTTCACTTTCTTGATTTCTTTGGCACCAGCACATGCAGGATGAGGACGCCGGACGCCCCTACAGGAAATTCCTCTGAAATCAGAAAGAAGGTTCATTTTAGTTTCTTCTTGTTTCTGCGACCAATAATGGAATTTCTTGCTTTAAGAAGAAGAGGAAGATGGGGGCTTATTATGTGGTCGTCTCTGATACTTTTCCAATTCCAGCAAATTTTCTTTTCTATGATTGTATGATTGGATCTATCTGCGTCTTTTGTATGCTTTGAACAAATTGTATGTTTACTTCCCGTGTCAAAATATTTGCTACATTTAAAATTGCAGCAGTAGATAATGACGGATATTGTTTGGACACAACACAGATTCAGAAATACGGCATTTATAGGGTAGATATGAACAAGCCGTGATCCAACATGGGTGTCGAGGAAGACTATCGTTTCGAGTACGTGTTATATATGGATACAGACACGATAGGGTCCTCCAAAGGAGTATCTATGCGAACTAGGTGTTGTGTCTTATATACATCCACACAACACCATTGGAGTGTGTGTTTCATAGGTTGTGGAGATGAATATTGTTATCTATTTAGCATGAGATTCAAAAACAAAAACAAAAAATCCTCACAAGTAGAACAATATTTGGTTCATATTTCTATTGAAATAATATAGTTTGTTAGAGATACCATGTAATAATTAGGATTTAAGCCTTGGAAACTGTTTAATTGGATATGAACGGAGTGGGTTGTTGGTGAGGATCGCAATTGATTTCTCAAGATCCAATTTATAACTGTTTGTCTTCAGGGTCGAAATAGACCCGCTAAGAATCTAAGAAAAATAGCTGAACAAAATCCTATAATATCTGGTTTCGGGATTTGGTTCTAAATGATCTAGACTTACATTACCTTCTTTTGATAATATATATATATATATATATATATATATATATATATATATATATATATATATAAGCTAGCATAGTTGGATGTTCATAATGTTGGTAAAACAAGATTGTTTTAGCACGCAAATTTTCTGTGTGTGTGAATAACAATGAAGACAGAGGATATCATTGTGGTAGAAATTAAGAGAGAGTGTCATCGTGAAACAAATGAACTGGTATAATCTTGTTAAGGGTACAAGGTTAGTGAAAAATATCCTTTTTTTACATCCTCTATACAGTTATTTTTAGGCATTTAAAGGTATATTCCTAGTTCTAGCAACTCAATTAACTAATATCCCTTACATATTTATTGATCTGCGTTGCACATGTCCAAATCATCTAAGAGAATTTTCTCCCATCTTATCCTCAATTCATGGCACCTCCAACTAACCATGAATTAACTCATTCATATATATTCAATATATGTTGTCATTCATGCATCGAAACATTCTCATTTAGCTACTCATTTTCTAAACATGTACTTTAATTGCCCTGCAAGTCATAAAAGCATGATTGGTTCTAAGCACTCTTATAGATTTTTTCTTTCAACCTCAAGGATAACTTGCAGCCAAAAGCACTCTAGAAGTGCTCCTCCATTACAACAATCGTTTTTAATGTTATAAACGACTTTGTGCTCAATCTCCTCAACATAATGAATGCTTGATCCTAAAGACCGAAAACTTTTGGCCTGGATATCTTTTGGGCATTAATTTGAACACCTTATTTCTTTTTGACCTTTGGTTGGAATTACATTTCATTACTCTAGTTCAATCATATTTATTTTGAACTCTTAGATTGCAAACTTTTTTTTTTCCATAATTTTATTTTAGAAGCTTACTATCAACAAACGTCATGCAATATGGAAATATAAATTCTAGTAAATCCAAACTAAATTACGAACAAATGCTACAATTCACTTCCATACTGGTGGGGATAATACTTAGGGCAACGTTTTGCCATGTCATTTATGTAGCTATTAGAGACTCAAATCTTGTAGTTGCTTCAACTTGGAGACTTGGGTAACGTTAACTACATGTTTGTCTTAACCTACCTATTGTAGATCCCCAATTTTAGAGTTGAGGCTCCCGCCTCACAACATTGTGTCCCCGCCTGCGCCTTTCAAGACTTTGCGCCTTAGAAAGCTTGAAGATGGATGTAATCTGTGGTGAATGGATACAAATAGGGGAGAACACGGTATTGACACAGCTACAAAATCATGACACCAATTTTGGCATGTCTTTGTGTATTTTGGAGTGCTTGTATCTAATACATTTCAACTCAGAATTAATATGTTATGGCACCAATTTTGGAGTGTCCATATCTACCTCTGATAAATAGAATAATGAAGATTTTGACTGCCTTCTTTTAAATGCCAACATAGGGGTGAACAGTACGGTTTAAAATCTGTTGTGCAGTACGAATGGTTTATACGTTGTAATTGCTAATTGGCAAATAAATTAATTTGTGTTTCTAATCTTTGTAAATTAGTGTTCTCGGTCACACTGGAGATAGAGGTTGTAGGCTCAAATTTTCCTTCCATAACCACTTAATCTTATTTGATATCATCTTCATATCTCTTTGGCTTAAAGGTTCCTCACAATTATCTTGGGATATATACTACTTGCATGTAAGTGGGGTGCTTGAATGGTTGTATCCTAATGTTAGTAGAAGTTCATTGTTTGTGATGTGCTTTCTTCTGTATCATATTAAGCCTATAGTGATGTTCATATATTTGGGATGCATTGAAGACAAGGTTCTGACTTTCATAGATAGAAGGCACTTCTCCATAACTAGTTATTGCTAGGTATTTGGTAATTGACTAAAGGGTGGATCTCCCTAAATGAAAGGGATTATCATTGGTCTACCATATATAGGTGGGATAAATCAAGGGAGCTGAATCCCTTCATTAAACTGTGGTTTTAGCCCACATTTATCCCTCCTTGCATACATGATGCTGTGTTAGCACATATGATGCTGGAGCTAATTCACTTATATTTTTTAGATAATATATAGGTTTCTTGTTCAGAACTTGCATACATGTGTGGAGGCATGAAAATTCCTCCATGCGCTCCAGTTTGCAGTCAACAAATAAGCAAGGTATGCATAACTGCGGTGGACGCATAAAAGCGGCGGACGCATGGCACCCTCGGATACATGACATCCCGAGATGCATACCGCTCTTTGAGGCATCGTCCCTGCAGTCACATCAGAGCATTTATGACTATGATAAAACAGACAGTCATTCTGACCGCCTCGAATCCTGCACCGCTGATTGGAATCCGTGCTGACAGTTTCGTCATAATTACTTTTGGCAGTATACAGCTGTTCAAATGTCATGAATGCAGAAATGACAAAAGATCCATGCGTCTGTGGCCCAATGCGTCCCAGACTCTATGTGTTCCATGCGTCTCTGGCCTAATGCGTTCCAGACTCCATGCGTTCCATACATTTCTGGCCCTATGCGTCACAGACTCCGTGTGTTCCATGCGTCTCTAGCCCAATGCGTTCCAGACTCCATGCGTTCCATGCGTCTCTGGCCCAATGCGTTCCAGACTCCATGTGTCCCATGCGTCTCTGGCCCCATGCGGCTTCGACTCCATACAGTTCCCATATGGGCCTGAACGACCACAGAGCAGGACGGTCGCATAAAATTTCCTAACACAGATTTCGATGTTTGTCAGAAACTCTGACGCCTCACTCATCACCCTGAGATGCTTTAGAATCCGTGCAGTCGACGACTCGTGAAAAGACAACAAGTCACATCAGTGCATTAATTGCCTCGACAGACGGGCCATGCCACGTGTCCTACGTATGCGGCTTCAAGACCCATGCGGCCTCGATATCATGCGGCCATAGCGTCCACCTGACCAAGGCCAAACAAGAGTACGCATGCGACTTCAATACCCATGCGGCCTCGTCAACATACGGCCAGAGGGTCATTCCGATCAAGGCCAACGAGAGCTTCTATGCAACTACAACAGTATGCGGCTCTTGACTCACAAGATTTTCTGTTACAACCGAAGACGATTTCTTGCACAGTTAGTGTTGACCAAGTGCCCAATTAACCGAGTTATGCACACAACAGTCCCGGGATCTCTTCAAACAGAAAATTCTAACCAAACCCACGTGGCGCGGTGGCGGCTTGCTCGCACCATGCGGCTACCTTTACAGCCGCATTCTGCTGAAGGAGCCCTATGCGGCCACCAAACACGAACATATGCGGCACCCATCGCACGTCCACAAGGTGGCTATAAATAGCAAGGTACCACACCTGTACAAAATGCTGGCTATCTGCGGATTCACACTAAAACCAAGGAGAGAAGGTTCTGTGTCCGGATCGTCCACGGAGTAAAGATAGTTGCTACACTCCTTAAGTCTCCATCATCACCCCCCAGATAAAACAAAGTTGTACTTAGATTGTCTCTTTGAACTCTTCTCTGTACTCTGTAGTTTGTTAATCAAATCAAGTTATCTTAGTTCTTCCTTTTGATTTAAATGGCAAACATGATTTTGTCCAAACTTTGTTGTTTAACTGTAATTATATTACTGCTCAGACTTTTTAGACTGAAAGAGCTGCCTAATAAAGTTTTCTGTCAAAGTGAGAGAAATTATGTTAGCTCATATTAGAGTTAGCTCTGGGATGCTAGTCATCACCTATATGATGGTTGGGATGTGCATGCGTTATAAGAATTTTGATCCAAGTTTAAAGATTTGACGAAATTGATATGACATCTTTAGTATCAACCATTCTTACTTGTTATTGCTTTAGTAAGGATCGGTTTCTAGAAATGATAATTGTGAAGTGTTGTTGCAGTGAATACATTCATGGGGAAGATTGCAATATTTCAATTTTGTAGTATATACTTTTCATTGTACTACACCAAAAGTTCTTTGTACTATGCAAATTGTTTCCATTATAATGTAGCTATTGATATTAGAGATTTATTCAGTGAATGGCAAGCAATCTAACATGTGCATTTCTACATAAAATCAGAGGAAGCTGAACCATGCCTAAACATGTTGGTGTATTCCCCACAATTTCTTTAAACTCTTTTAACGATGAATGATTAGCACACGAATTCATTTGGTTTATGTTAAAATTTATGTTTTGTATCCCTAATCCTGTGTATGTGTGCATGTTTCTTGTGTGCGAGGGTGTGGGTGGGAGGGATGGTTGACTTCTAAAATACATAGAGTGGATTTCTAAAAGAGCTATTATGACTTCCAGAAAGCATATGATTATGCTTTGGATCTGATTCTGAAATCCACCCATGTTGTATTTCAAACTCTCCTGCAATAGTCAAATGTCATATTATCTGCCAGATTTAAAAAAAAAAATCAGCCGAGACGATATTTTTCTGACTCTTGGGATCTGGGTGCTGAAAAATCAGGATAGGTCGGTTTTGTTAGTTACTGGACTTCTTTATATGGTTTTGTATATTGCTTAGGCTTCGGTTGATACGTTCGAAAACTTGAAAACTCGCAGAAGCAATACACGTCTTATATCTCCAAAGGGACCACAAGAAAGTCAAAACTGGGTCTCCATACTGCACCTCACCTGCTATTGTCTAGCTTTTGCAGCAGCCATAGTCCCAAGTATTTCAACTTTTTAGGGCTCTCTGGTCAACAGTTGGCTTCTTCAGCAGACATGGAACACATATAAGGTTGATATTATACGAATTGCGAAATAAGATAAATGTAGATCTCGATCCAAGATAACTAAGATCTAGGTCCAAGCTTTTCTTCTGCCTTTCCTATAGTTCGGCATGTGAGAAATGCTGCTAGATATGAACAAACCGAAACAGGAATCTCACCCTTTCCCTAAGAGTCCATTTTTGTTCACACACCAATACCATGGTGTTTGTTCACCCCCCAATCGGGAGGAGCCATGTGGCAACTAAAACCACTTTGGGAGTGGTTTTGTAATGATTTTGCCACATGGCTCCTCCCGATTGGGGGGTGAACAAACACCATGGTATTGGTGTGTGAACAAAAATGGACTCCTTTCCCTAACATCATAAATTCCTGTGTTTCTCTGCGGCATTCAATCTCTCTTATTGGACGTGCTTAGGATCTCCCATCCATCCTTACATAACCCAATTCATATTTTCTCCTCAACGGAGAGGAGAGTAGATAACTGTGCAGCCTACTACTTTATACGATGGTTGGGATTTGATCATATCATGGGAATATTATTTTATGCGGGGTTTTGGTTTTCTGGACAAGGCAATCCCATCCAACTACATTAGTTTCATTGGTGCGGATTTCTGGAGAGTTTTCCCCTTATAAAATCTGTAGAGGAGATTGATCCAAATTGCACATTTTCATATTAGAGCCTAGAAGCTATTTTGGTACTCCGATATCTGATTTCCCTTTTTGTCAACTATCTACTAGAAACAAATTTCTAGCGCTGTTAAATTCTTAGCTGAACTAGATTATGCAACATTTTAGCCTATCTTTTGTCATCTGCTCTAATAAACTGGGTGCATAGTTTCAGCTGAAACAGCTGGAAATATACAAAGGTTATCCAACTAACTTTGTCAGTCCCTGTCCAGTTTGATGTTATTTGTTGATTTGCTGGTCAAATTGCCTCTTAAATCTTTGCTGGAGAAATCTTAGTCAATTTAATGGACGGCAGCAATATCTGACGTCCAGTGATGATAGCACTGGTCACTCCCCATTCAACTCTTGCAGGGTTCAAAGCATCTATAAATTCTCCATACTTCATACTATCATGGGAAACTTCTTCAAATGGAAACAGTGTATTTAGTTTAGTGTCTTTCATGATATAAAAGCTATTACCAAGTGTCTTTCATGCCACCACCATTTTTGACGAGAACAGAGGGGAAGTGGTCTACCAGCCAAATCCGAGTAAATGTAAATGCTTTCTGGATACAAAAATCTTCTGGATACAGAGATGTTATTTATCATCATATTTCTTTACAAAAATATGGATATGATTGGACTTTTATTAAAGTAGTTGTGAATTCTATTTTACTAAGTTACATACTGGACTTTCTATATCATGATGTATGCTCTTAAATAAACCATCTTTTTTATGCCCAGTGCATAATATACTGTCTATGCTACTGAATTCGATTACCATCAATTTCTTATTTTCAATTTGAACGTGATATGTTCAAAGATTGATTTGGCCCCTGTATATGGAAAGGTTCGTCGAAACTTCGTCACAGGTCCTTATTTAAAATTGCTGCATTTCTATTCTAGTTTTGGTTGTGACATATTGGTACTCATGAAACTTGTATACAAGTTGTGCTGGCTCCTTGACTCAGGCCACCCCTTTGCAAAGCTTTGTTATCAAAAGTCCAAAAATAGGGAAAATAATGAGCAATGTAAGTCAGTTAAATTGTCCAATTCTGGTTTGAGGTTTTTGAAGTTGCATATTCTAATTTTCGTCATTTGAGGATGAGATGAGAGAAAATTATCTTTAGGTGGTATGAGTATGTGCAAGACAACTCCGGAATGAGCAAGGAAAAATGGAATCATAGTTAAAGGATTCGATTGATTACGTATTAATCAATATTCGATTGATTGGTCCGAGGCTATCGAAAAACAGGATTTGTCTTAGTCACTTCGTTTTTTTTTGTCCAAGTCACTTCTTTTTTTTTGCCCAAGCCACCACTAGATCATCATCTTTATCAAAGAGGAGTTTTAAATAAAGATTTGGTTTTGTTAGCATTATAGATAGAGCACATGGTCCTTACGAGAGCCAAATGGAATGAAGGTCTGTCGAATGATCCTTACAGGGTTACAGAGTGAGAGTTTGATTCAAGGTCATTGGTGAGATACCTACCTAAAGATCCTCAAGCTTTGGTCTCTAATTCCAAAAATGTGACTTCCATCTTCTAAATCCACAACCAAGCAGAAAGATGCGTCCACTAAATTGAAATTTGCCCTTTCGGGACAAGGAGGTCATTTATCATAAAGATGAACTTAAAAAGAGTGATTTGAAGTTCTTGTAGAGTGGAGACATACAGATGCAGTACAAACAATTGTATGGTGTTTAGCCTAGGGGTGAGCATTATTCGGTTTTGGACCGAACCAAATAAGAGATCCGGTTCGGTTTAAAAAAAATTTGGTTCGGTTTTGGTTTTGAAAATACTAAATTTTTTTATTCGGTTTTGGGTTTTGGTTTCGGTCCAAAACTAAATAAGCTATATATATATAATATGTTTAGGCATATTTAGTTACTATATATATTAACAAAGTAAAATACAAATAAACCGAAAAATCGGTTCATTTATGGGTCATTTCGGTTCGGTTTCGGTTTTGTTTATTCGATTTTCGGTCGAATTCGATTTTGTTTATTTGGTTCGGTTTTGGACAGAATGAACCGAATGTTCATCCCTAGTTTAGCCTATCTTAGATTCGCATTTTGTCTTATCCATAACCTGAATGTCCAAACAAGCCATCCCTTGAAGCTGCGCCCCTCCTTGAGGTGATGAAATCCATTGATGGTTTGAACACAAGAAGAGTGACTCTAAATGCAAACTCCAAAATTTGGAATAAAGGTTTTGTTTGCTCTCTTTTTTTTTTTTGTTCCTCGGAAAAAAATTGAGATAATTTTAGATTACTTAAGCTGGTAGTACTTGGTGGCTGTTTGGTTGGAGACATTTCAACTGAAAGTGGGAATCTTTTAGCTTGTAAACAGCTTGGGTTAAAATCTGTCGGTTGGCTTCCATGGTAACTACAAACATGAACTTGCATTTTTTGTGTGGCTGCAGTTCATGTCGGTTGCAATTGGCCGAGTGTTTTGTACTATTTTCACATCCGCTTTTCAAAAGCCGATGTGGGAGGAACTTATATTTTTTTATTAATTTGTTATTAACTATTTATTAAGTGTAACTACTTAATTTCCAGTCGCAAATTTTTTTATTAGTTCTTAAATTCCTAATGGCTTCATTTTCGACAACTAAAATTGTAAATTTTTTTTTTTTTTTGGTAATATGTATAAATAAAAAAATATTTTAATTAAAGTTATCAATAATTAGTTCTTAGTAAAAGTAAACCAATTAAATAATTTTTGGGTGATATTAATTATTAATATTTAAATTGAACAATAATATTAATAAATATTTATTAACTTTGTTACCTAATTAATTAATTTTTTATTGTTATAATATATTTTTATTTTATCATCTTTTATAGTCATTCAAACACAAGAAATATAAATTTGACCACATTTTATATTCAAAATATTACATATCTAAAATATTGGAACTCATTTTTCAGCAGATAAAAATTAGCATAAAATTTAAAATTATATGTATTTTATTTTCACACAAAGAGTCATGTTTATATTTTTTTACACTTTCGAGTAACCAAACAGTCCCGTGTGGAAACTAATTTATTGAGCAAAGTTTTTTCTGTAAAAATCTCTTTAACCCAAATGAAGCTGATCATATGCCATGGGGGTGGTTTGTTTGGATGGAAAAGGTACCCCCTTTAATGGGTAATTATAAGGGCACTGTACATTTTACTCGGGACTAGCCCATTGAAAAATAAGAAAAAATTACAAGTTTGCCATCATAAAAGTTGCTCGGGGCTAGCTCACTGTTATAATCAGGACTGTCAAAATTTTGGCAGTCCTACAAATTGTTAGGACTGTCATAATTTTGACAGTCCTACAAATTGTTAGGACTGTCATAATTTTGACAGTCCCACAAGCTATGTGGACTGTCAAAATTTTGACAGTCCTAATTTTAACCCACTGAAAATTTTATATAAAACTAGGACTGTCAGGATTTTGACAGTCCCACAAACAATGAGGACTGTCAAAATTTTGACAGTCCTCATTTTAATTGTCAGAATTTTTTTTAAGTTTATTTCTATTTAGTTAGTTTTGGATTTTGATTTTTTTTAATTTAGTTTAACATCCAAAATAAAATATGTTATCATTGAACAAAATAAAAAATAAAAAAAATCTACCGTACGAATATTACGTCTGCCGTCGATCAGACTTCAAACGGCCATAACTATTTGTTTTCAAATCGTTTTTCGTCACACAATAGGTCTATTTGTATGTTTTCGACGAGAGTAACACAATTCGTGTAGAGAGAATTTTCATCCGAAGTAAGACGTACATATTACGGGCAAAAATATAAAATATAAAACTTTAAAGTATCATAACTTTTGACTGGGAGATCGAAACAAGCTCCAGTTTGAGCCAAAATGACCGTATGGAAAAGTACTTCGGGATAAACCGTTTCACCGTTTGACGGACTTCCCAAATTTTTAGAATCGCAAAAAAACGATGTTTCGACCTCCAAATTTTACTTTTTGTAATTTTTTTTTTTTTTTTACAAAATTTTTAATGTACCATTAATAAATTTACTATTTTAAATAACAGAATACTTTAAATTATTTTAAGGATAGAAATTTCAAGGATATTTTGAAATTGCCCCCCCCAACAATTAACAAAAATAAATTAACAGAAAAAAAAAATTTAGGACTGCCAAAATTTTGACAGTCCTACCAATTTGTAGGACTGTCAAAATTTTGACAGTCCTAAAAATTTAACATATATTTTTAGGACTGTCAAAATTTTGACAGTCCTTACAATTGGTAGGACTGTCAAAAGTTTGACAGTCCTAAAAATATATGTTGAATTTTTAGGACTGTCAAAATTTTGACAGTACTTTCAATTGGTAGGACTGTCAAAATTTTGACAGTCCTAAAAATTTAACATACATTTTTAGGACAGTCCTTAAATTTTTAGGACTGTTGAAATGCCTACAGTCCTATATAAATTTAGGACTGTAGAAAATTCTACAGTCCTTAATATACATAGGACTGTCGATTTTCCTACAGTCCTAAATCTATATAGGACTGTAGGAAAATCTACAGTCCCGTCCGATACTGCTCGACGTTGTCGACGATTCTCGACATTTTATGCCCTAAAATCGTGTTCGATTCTCTACATTGTCGACTTTGGGAGCCATCGACAAGGAGGACGAAGTCTCGGAGAGTTGGAGAGCTCCGCCGGCGGGAGGGGGGAGGGCTCCGGTGGGGCGGGGAGGGTTTGGGAGAAGGGTTTGGGAAAGTGGGCTAGCCTCAAGTAAAATAATGGGCTAGTGTGAGTAAACTTTGCTCAATTCTGGACTAGTTCCAATCCTGGGCTAGCCCCAAGTAATATGTGCAGTGCCCTTATCAAAAGCCCTTTTAATGAAGATGATGAAGGCCTTTTATTTAATCATGCACCCACTATTTGTCTAATGATCAGGAAGAGTTTGAGTTTCAATACAATAATAATATATTCCAAGTGACCGTTGAAACACCACTAGCTAGTTTCTATCCGTTGAGTTGTCTTTTGTTATCATATGGTGGCACTGTCTTCATTCATAATTTTTTTTTTTTTGGGTAGTTGGTTGCTTCACAGAACAATACACGTGTGCATGCAAGCCAAAGTCGTGAGTCCTATTGAGATGATGATTGGGTGCATTAATCTGATTAGAAAAACTACTGAATGTGCATTTTTCTTTTCACTCGCAGTTCGTTTCTCCATTATTACGTAAGAAAACAGAAAGCAAAGGGAAGGCAATCCATATGGCCTTTGAGCTTTTTTATGGCTACAACCAAATATCTACAATCTTTTTTACAACTGTCACGTGATAGCCATCTATTGAAAAAAAAGAAGAAGAAGAAGAATCCAATGACTGTTCGGATGACCGTTCATTGAAGGGAGAGGTGGGACCGGATGTGGCACACATAACAGAGGAAAGAGAGGATTGTAAGAAAGTTGTAAGCATTTGGTAGTAAATTTCTTCATAACTCACTCTCACTGACCTGCCCTGCTATATACTGTCATGGAGTTTTAAGTTGTTTAAGAATATTATATCAGAATTTGGATGTTAGAAAGAAGGTTCTGAAGGTATTTTACGTACAGGTTCATGCG
This sequence comes from Iris macrosiphon, assembly GCA_036927795.1. Lineage (NCBI taxonomy): Eukaryota > Viridiplantae > Streptophyta > Magnoliopsida > Asparagales > Iridaceae > Iris > Iris macrosiphon. The sequence goes on along the minus strand of JAYESA010000009.1, from coordinate 21,241,191 downwards.
ATTTTTTTATGGTTAGATATAATTATAATTTCTCATTTTCATTTGATATCAATAAAGTTCGTCCTTGAATTTGAGTGAGTTAGCGCACGGATGGTGAGGGTGGCCTAGCGGTTGAGGCTGATCTGATGTGAGTTATTGGAGGTCTGGGTTCGATCCGTGTAAAAAAAAAAAGCGTTTGTTCTTAAAATGACCGCGAAAAAATTAATTTGGAATGTCGAAATCTTACTATAAATTTAATTAAAATTTAATTAGAACTTTAAATGATGTCGAAATCTTACTATAAATTTAATTAAAATTTATATATATTTCATTGTATTTTGTATGTTCTTTTCGTTTAATATCATTTATAGATCTAATTAATTTGGAATGCATTTTAATTTAATATTTTGTTTGTTATTGTTTATCGGGTAAAAAAGAAGAAGGGGTAAGTGGTGAGTGAGTGCCGAGAGAGACGGGCTACACTGTCTTTGGGTCACCAGCTAGTATACAACAAAATAGAAATTACTTTTAATGTACTAACAGAGAGAATTTTCAATGATATATTTTCTAACAATTGTACTATTTGGTATCCGTTTTATGTATTCGTCCCATGCACTTGCAGCTGTGGAGGGGGCCAGAGAGGCCAGAGGCAGAGCAACAGGGTGGGGGGAGGTGTCGTGGCGCAGGGGAGAGTAGCGACGGTGCAAGAAGGGGGGAGGGCGGTAGTGGCGAAGCAGGATGGGGGAGGGAAGCTGCAGTGGGAGAGCAGGAGGGGGGAGAGACGAGGAGGGGGGAGAGACGAGGAGAAGACGGTGGCAGCGGCGGAGGCACAGTACTTTCCTTTTTCTTCGTCCTTCGGACTCTCTGACGACCTCCGCAGACTCCTCCGCACCCGTGTGTCCGTGTCCGTGTGTGTGTGGGTGGGGGGGGGTGGGGGTGGTGGGGGGGGATGGTTCGCGCATATGGCGGGTGCAAAATAGCTTTTTCGATTTCCTAATGACTAAGGATAGGGGAACAACTTATTATGTATCAATGTCTACTTCAACTCTCTCCCTCCCTATGGCAGTGACGCCAAGTCAAATTTTAATACAAATTAGTATATCTAATAAGTGTTCAGTTTCGGTTCATGTTGATTCGTTTAAGAACCAGACCCGTACGTTTACAAATAAATAAATACGTACTATTTTATTTACAGAAAAATTAAGTTGTATTCAACTTTATTTATCATAATTCAAGATGTATTACACTGTTTTAGCATAATGTACAATATTTTCTACTTTCGTCAAAAACTAACAGTCAATTCCGTTGACTGTTAATTTTTGACCGAAATATTCTTAGCAAATTATCATTATTACTAGTCTTCTACTCAGTCTGGAAAGAAAAAAATGGGTATTTCGGTCAAAAGTTATCGATTACCGTTAGTTTTTGACGGAATTGGAAGAATCGTACATTATGATAAAGTAGTGACCTTGATTATGATAAATAAAATAGGGTGCAACTCGATTTTTTTTATTTATTTATACTTTGGATGACACTGTGACAATGTGTAGGTTCTATGATTCTTTAAAAAATGCAATAAAGTTCTATTACAGTTTTAAGTGTTATACAGCGGAACTCAATAGAAAATAAATAAATCAATGCGTTACTAATGATGCAAATTTGATTAATTTTTATGTAAACGTTTCAAATAGCATTAGTAAATTTACGTGCGTTATATGTAAAATAATTTTTTTTCTTATATTAATATAAAATTATTTAAATTAAGATTTATTATATATTTATAAAAAAAGGGATATGAGCCATAGACTCATATTCCTACATGAGCCAATGCACTTTTGGACCAATAGGAATTGAGTGTACTAGTGCACATGGGATGTAGAAATCAATTTCTATTGGTGCACATGTACATGACTCATGTAAAAATATGAGCCAATTTATCCTATATTTATTATATTTTAATTAGAATTTGGTATGTTTTTTATTATATTTTAAGTATAATTAGTCATGGATATATTTTTTTATTTTTCAGAAAGAATCTTGAAAACGGTTAACTACATAATATTATCTAATTATAAACAAACATCTCTTCTAATTCTTGTGGTTAAGGTGGTAGGTATTCTTCCTGGTTGTTTGAGTTCGAATTATTGTAGTGTTATTTATAACAAATTAAAAAAAAAACTTCAATACTTTTTTACGTAATATTAATTTTTAAAAAATAATTAATTGATGATATATATATGAGTTAGACGGTTCACTTTTGAGCCGTTTTTAAGTCCCGTTATATTATGGAAGATGGTTCAGTTTTATATTTATGTGACAAAATCGGTTTAAAAAAAAATAAAATGTGACAAAATTAGAGGGATGTATTTGCAATTGTGGGCCATTCATCCATTCTACAACAAAATGCCTACAACCCTCTTAGAACTGCCAAGTGACAGCCATCTATTGGAGGAGGAGGAAAAGGTGACAGCCATCTATTGGAGGAGGAGGAAAAGGTAAGATCATATAGCTGTTCGAGTGGCCGTAATATGACAGAAATATCACGTGATAGTAGTTTATTGGAGGAAAATGTGAGACTGGGTGTAGTCCACATAGCATGGCGGAGAGAAAGAGTTGTAAGCCAGTAAACTTAGCATTATTGATTCTACAAATGAGCCAATCTTTAATTCTCACATTAACAAAAAGAACACAATTAATGACCATATCAAATGTGTATCAGAATTCAAATAGTATTATTGGAGAAAAAGGCGCTGAAAGAGTGTATAGACCGTGTTGGACCCCACAGCTATATCACAGCCAGCTTTCTCTTCTCTTCTCTCTTCTCTCTTCTCTCCTCTTCTCTTCTCTTCTCCACTCCCACGCTTTTTAATTCAGCACAAACACACGCAACAAAAGAACCCCTCTCTCTCTCCGATTCCTGATCCTAAAATTTGGGTTAGGGGTTCACACCACCACCATGTCGTCTCCGGCTCCGTCGTCCAACTCCACTGCCCCTCCGCCGTCGACGAACTCCACCGCCGCTCCTCCGTCGACGAACTCCACCGCCACTTCTCCGTCGCCGCTCCCCTCCGCTCCTCCTCCGTCAACACCCTCCGCTCCTCCCCCATCAACTCCGTCCGCTCCTCCTCCGTCTTCCTCCACCTCTCCCCAACCGCCATCACTGCCCTCACCTTCGCCTCCGTCGACTCCTTCGGTATCTTCGCCTCCGCCGTCCGCAACAAAATCTCCTCCGTCGCCGGCGAAATCTCCACCGAAGCACCATTCTCCTCCCGCCCCGTCGTCTTCGTCGAGCTCGATATCGACGTCGGCCGTGGTCGGGATAGCTGTCGGCGCCGTGGTGATCCTTGCTCTGGTGAGCATCTTCTGCATATGCTGCCAGAAGAAGAAGAGGAAGAGGAGGGCTCGGCTGTCGGAGGACTACTACGGCGGCGGCGCTCCGCTGCCTCCCCGGATGCCATCTCGGAAAGGTATAATGACTCAAGAATATAGGTGATTGATAACTAGGAGTATGAATTCAATAACTAGGAGTATGAATTCACAATTTTGTTATTTTATTATGTTTCTATTGGGTTTGTATATGTGATTGTTTCAAAGAGATTATTTGAGTGATCTGTGATTTAGGAAATGGAGAATTTCTTTTTAAGTTAGGAATTGCCTGGCGAGCTGTTGGGTTATCCTTTTAATTAAAGAAATAGTAACTTGTTTTAGTTTCCCAGTACAGCTAGGCTTCAAAACTGTTTTTTTAATATAAATGTATAATCAATAGTTAGTTGGACCCTACGTTTGAAAACTGTTGATTTTTTTAATTCTAGTATATTACCCCAAAATTACTAGATAAATGATATAAAATAAAATAATTTATCTGTAGATGTTTAATAGAGTTGGTGTTATTACGCTACAACTGTGCTATTTGGCATCCACCCCATGCACCCGCGGCTGCGGAGGGGGCCAGGGAGGCAGGAGGCAGAGCAGGATGGGGGGGGGGGGGGGGTAGAGGGTGGAGTGGCGGCGGTGCAGGAGGGGCAGTGACGTTGGTGGCGAAGCAGGAGGGGGGAGAGAAGCTGCAGCGGCGGAGCAGGAGGTGGGAAGGAGGAGGAGGAGTGGTACGAGGCACAATACTCCCCTCCCTGGTCGTCCTCCTTCTCTGCCCTTGGGCCCTCCAACGGCCTCCTCGGCACCCGTGGGTGCACGGGGTGGGGGGGTGGGGGTTTGTTGGGGTTGCGGTAGGGGGGCATGCACCCGGCAGGTGCCAAATAGCTTTTTCGATTACGCTATAATACTTTATTCTTCTTCTTTTTTCTCTCAGCATTTTGTAGAAAATGAGATTAACATTAGTCTCATTGGATGTGGTATTTCCAGATGAACCTTATGGTGGTGCACAAATCCATTATTGGCAACATAATGCACCTCTGCCTGCAGAGCACCTTATGAAGATACCTCCTCATCCTCCTGCGCCACCGCTGTATGCTTCTCGTCCTTCACTTCCTACTCCCCCTCCAGCACCACCTGTTTACAGTAGCAGTGGAGGGTGTGGATCTAATTATTCTGGCTCCGAGAGTCTGCTTCCTCCACCACCCCCTTCTCTTGGTCTCGGTTTCTCAAAGAGCATCTTCACCTTTGAAGAATTGGCAATGGCAACGAATGGATTCTCTGATGCTAACCTTCTAGGACAAGGCGGATTTGGGTTTGTACATAAAGGAGTTCTTCCTAATGGGAAAGAAGTTGCAATCAAGCAGTTAAAAATGGGGAGCGGACAGGGAGAGCGGGAGTTCCAGGCAGAGGTTGAAATCATTAGCCGGGTGCATCACAAACATCTGGTCTCGTTGGTTGGATACTGTATGTCCGGGAGCCAGAGATTGCTGGTTTATGAATATGTTCCCAACAAAACACTTGAATTTCATTTGCATGGTAAGCCATCTTAACTACATCACTTCTCTAAAGTTATATGTTCATTTGTACATGTTTATCAAAAGTTGAAAGTTGGAAATTTTAACTCTAATAGGTCATCTCTGGGAGTAGCCTTCAATTTAGCATATAATACTATATTTGCTATGTACTGAAGAAGAAAAGAATAAAATAAATACCTAAACTACCCATTTCTTATGTAGCCAACTTTAATTTTAAGTTAATGGTTGAGTAGGTATCCTGAACCTCACCTTTGGTTAGCTCCTAATCTGTTTAATAATTCTTGATAGTCACTCTATTTATTCCCTAATATCCTGAATTGACATTGTTAATTTCTTTACTATTGTAGTATCCATATATTGGCTCAATATTATCTTGGAGTGCAATACTGATTACTATGGTATTGATCTTTACTGAAACATTAGATAGCCTGGCAAATATATCCCTTGATTGTTGCAGGAGGGGTCCTGCATAATTTACTAGTGTGTAGGTTTTGGATTATGTAACCTGAAATGTGGAATTTTTGTTATCTTAAATTGTCAAGTTGTAACTGCAAACCATTCCCAAGAGATGTAGCGAATGAAGTTTCATGCTATGTCTCTCATTCCGATTCATGGACTTTGATACTGAATATTGGAAGTTGTTTTAATATTCATATGTTTGTTTTAGGTTTGTTACATTTCTCGAAACAAAATGTGGTTAAATGTATGGCCCAGTATTGGTGTCTCACTTGTATGCTGACTTTAGTTCTCAACATTATCTATCTTGTTCTATTTTATGTTTGCTTCATGTGATTGTTGTTATGCTAGTTCTCTTCATTGAAATAAAATTCAAACTTTTTATCTTATAGAGAAAGATAGACCAACTATGGATTGGGCCACAAGGTTAAAAATTGCTTTGGGTTCCGCAAAGGGGCTGGCATATTTGCACGAAGACTGTAAGTTCCTATTTTGCCCTTCCTATGTTCCTTGGTTTAATTGTTTTAACTTACGCAGCTGAAGGATGACACACTTCTGTTTTGCCATCTTCCCTCTTTTGCAGGCCATCCAAAGATTATTCACCGTGACATTAAGGCAGCCAATATCCTTCTTGATTTTAAATTTGAGGCAAAGGTCACAGTGATCTTGAAGATTATTATTTTCTTGTGTAAAGTATAGTCTTTATTTGTTTGATTTGTTTGATTTGGTATGAAATTAACAGCTTTTGTGTTCACTTGCAGGTTGCTGATTTTGGTCTGGCTAAGTTTACGTCTGATAACAACACCCATGTTTCAACTCGAGTCATGGGTACTTTCGGGTAAGTTCATTTATCATGAGTTCTAAATTAATTCAAACTAGGTCGAAAGATAAACTATTATTTGCATGGTTCATATTTTTAGTATGACACTGTTGGTGAAGGCATCTTACCTTTTCTAGGTTAGATGTCTATAGACGGGGTTAATTTCTCTTGAATCTGGTAGTATATATATCTTTTGCCCTATTTGTTTTGTCATTATATGACCTCTATAAGAAATAACACGCATCAATGGTTTAATTAATGGTATCAAAATAATGCAAGTGGTGGGAGTAGTTGTTGGCTCATACATTAGATTACATAACAGTTAAGTCCATAAACGCTGAAATAGAAATTCCTTCCAAAAGCCTTTTCGTTATCTTATTTTTTTACTTGCTAATGTAAGTTTTTGTTGGCAGGTATTTGGCACCAGAGTACGCATCTTCAGGCAAACTTTCAGATAGATCCGATGTCTTCTCTTTTGGTGTTATGCTTCTGGAGCTAATTACCGGAAGAAGACCTGTTGATTCAGCCCAAACTTACATGGATGATAGCTTAGTTGACTGGGTCAGTATTACATGATCATGTTTACTCTTAATATCTTGCTCAGCAATAACAACAAAAGCGCCTTTATACCAAAATTTTCGGTTGGCCACATGAAACTTTTTTTTTTCCTTTCTTGCTCTGCTCTGTTACATTTGAGGCCATTGCCCACTTGGTATAATAATGTAAACAAAAAAAAACATTAGAAAAGGTGTACGAGCTAAACATGCATCATATCAGTTGTTACTTTTTTGGTTGCTGACCTGATTCTCTTGATTCCTTTGATAGTGATATCCAAATAAAATTTACCGTAGTTTTACAATTAAATTTAATTATATGCTGCCACTTGATCATTTGACCAACTGTTTGCACCCTCACTGATCAGTTGCCCATTCAACTATTCTGGGGTCAAATCCTTTATTTGTAGTATTTTTTTTAGAAAATATTAGCACTATAAACTTTCTTCAATTGACATAGCTATTGGAACAGTCGTTATTGTTGACTTGGATCATGTCGCACCATTGTTAAGCATACCTTGCTTGGTAGTGAATAGGTCTATGAAGCCAATCCAAGTGAATACTTCTTTTATTCTGTATTGTTTATTGCTTGCATAAAACCAACAGAGTTTGTAACATATGTCATACGAAGGAAGTAGATGTTGAACCCAAAATAACTCTGTTAAATTTATGACAATGAATAATCACATCTACATCGAACAAAGGGTGTATATTTCAACTTTTGGATCTTGAAACACATGGTGTTCTCGGAAAGTGTATATTGCTTAATCTCTCATATCTTGAAGTTTCAGTTTGTAAATTTTGTTTTAATCCTTTATTTATAAACTCACACAGAATCTTGTCGTATATAAATGTTTTCCTGAATATTACTTTTTCTTGTAATCCTCCACTCCCACTGTCTATCCTGCCTTCTTTTTGTCAGTTTGCTAGTTTTTTGTCTACTTTCTGCCCTGTTTTCTTCATGTTTCTTTTTCTTAGCATAACATGTCTTAGCCAGCATTAGATTAATATATCCTTGTTTACAGATAAACATGTAAACTATCTATCTGCAATGACTCGTGGTAATATCTAAACATCACATACGACTGATGACATTCAATTCTTGCAAACTGCAGGCAAGGCCCCTGTTGACAAGAGCCTTGGAGGATGGCAATTATGACACCCTTGTTGATTCCCAGCTTGGAAAGAATTACAACCCTAATGAGATGGCGCGCATGATTGCATGTGCTGCATCTTGTGTTCGACACTCTGCACGGCGTCGACCAAGAATGAGTCAGGTATAGTGTTTATCACCTATGTATTTCTTGATATAGAACAGAAAGTCTTCTTTTATGAAACCATTCAGTTGGTGTAAGCCTCCTGCCTCATTTATTCCTTAATCCTCATTCCCAACCATTAAGCACTAGTTTCTTTGACTAGTTCCTTATCTCATAAAAACCTCTCCATTTGCCATTATTTTGTCTAAGGTAAACTAATATGAGGCATGCCAGCATGAGTTTGAACTGAATGACTTATAAGGGGCTCTATCTGAGAATGAATTGAATTTTTTAAGCTTTCTTCGGTGCCATGTGGAAAGAGAGAACCCCAGGCCTCCTTGGTCAGCAATTTAAACCCCACTCCAAGAGGGATTGTCCCTCCTGGGCCTTCTTGGTCAGCAATTTAAACCCCCCTCCAAGAGGGATTGTCCCTCCTGGAACCCAGATATCTTGTTCTGCCTCACAGGAGAACAATCTTATATACAGATGGAAAATGTTGTGGGTTTAGAAAATTTTCAATCTCCTATCTAGCTGTTTACTCCACCTGATTTCAAATGGAGCCTTCAAAAGTCATCTCAGGTCTTGGAAGCTTCTGTATGGCCAGGCCACAAACTTGGGATCAACTAACAAGGTCAAGTGGGGTCCTTAGGAACCTGAACAACCATTCTCCAGAGCTTTTCTCCACTTAGGATTTCTGATCCATAGCAAAACTCCCATGCGATGGGAAACCTTCGATGACAAATTAAGCAGACACAGGCTGTGTCTTGCAATATACCTGGAAGAGTTATTTTTAAGTATGTTGTTTCTTTCTTCTTATATCTAGTGGAACTTTGTAAGGGTAGATTAATATTCTATATTATGCCTAGATTTCTATAGTTATCTGTTGATAATTGATTTTCTTGTTGTATCTAGTTGACGGCTAATGTTGATATTATATTCTGCCTGCATGCTATGTTATCTATAAATCAATGATCATCGTATCACTATATTCTTGGTTTGTCGCTACGTGAATGGATACTGAACGTAAACTACCATTTGTCTTACTATAATTTCTCTGTTATGTGCACCTTTATACCTCCATATATGCTTTTTGAGAGAGAGAAAGAAGCGAAATCAGTCCTTTCAGATTTCGATGCTGATCTATAGTGCTAACTCCATTAATTTGAAACTAACAGATTGTCCGGGCCTTGGAAGGAGATGTGTCCTTTGAGGATTTGAACGAAGGCATTAAACCTGGCCACAGTATGCTTTATAGTTCATATGGTAGCTCTGATTACGATTCTAGTCAATACAATGAAGACATGAAAAAGTTTAGGAAAATGGCAGTAGCAACTAGAGATTATGCTAGTAGTGAATACAGTGCACCCACCAGTGAATATGGTCAGATCTTATCGGCATCTAGCAGTGAAGGCCATCAGACTCGGGAAATGGAGATGGGGAAAATGAAGACAGCCAACCCCGTGTTCGATAGCAGCTAGTGGAGCTGATCTGAAGATCAACTGTAAAGTCTCAGATTTCCTTTCTTTAGTTTTACAAAGGCAGAGGAAACAATGGTTTTGGTTACTTTTCTAGATGACTTCAATTTCACTATATGCAAATATAACTGAAGGGCTAATTTCTCAATTGTTTTATTGTATTGATTCTTTCGATGCGGTGAAGATTGTATAAATTGACATTCAACACAGTAAAAAAAGAATTCCTAGGCTGAATAAGTTGAGAGATATCAGTATTATACATTCCCAAGCTGGAGAGTAGATGTATGATGATTGTTTATACCTGAGAGTCGTATGAACATCTTTTGCATAAATAATGCAAGAAAAAATATTGAACCTGCACTGAAAATATCTTGCATCATCACCCTATAGAAGATTTGAAACTCGAAACTTCTCCTTATGGTATCCTTTTCTTCATATTTAAGCAAATGACTTAAATCTTCGTTGTTTCTAAGCAAATGCAGCTGCTCAAATCTCTCTCATCTTGACTCTCGTGCTTTTTAATGAAAAATTCTTTTCCAAGCTTCCTGACAAACTGACACACATTGGATTCGCTTAATGACACATGGAGCATGATCAATATTCACATGTCAAACGTATTGGGTACAACGTGCAGCACTGCACTCGGAAAAGAAATTTCCTTTTCCATTAATCAATCCAGCTTGTAGCTGAAAAGAAAAAAAGTATGGAAAGTTGCAGATAAAAAGGCGTGTTTTGTTTGATGGGAAGTTACAGAAATGAAATGAAAATGAAAATGAAAGTGAAAACAAGTGAGTTGTTTTGTTGCTAAGAAAGTGAGAAAAAAGGAAAATGAAACGTACGTGATCATAACGTCGCTATGGATGGATTGCCTACAAATCTAGGACACAACAGTATTTGACATTACAAATGACATCATTAAGGCTTAATAACGATAATATGACTAAGACTATACTAGCATCCCCACAACTCAAGTTCGGTCTGTTGGTGTTTTTTGCCTTTGGACTAGTAAAGATAGTCTCACATTGTCTACACCACCAAGTAGGTATTTTAATATAATACTTTATATGTGTTGAGGTGTGCACATGAGGTGTTGTGGGGCACATGAGTGTCATGTGCGGATATTTTATTAGGAGAAAAAATGATTAACTCCTTAATGAAAGCTTTTAAGCTTTTTGTCATGCTCTTGGATATTATTCCATAGGAGCTAAGCCTGCGACTCGGATTCGGGCTCAAGGGCGCAAAGTGACGCTTTGTTCGTGTACTTTGCACTTTCGCAAGACGCTTGTGCGCTCGGGTTGCATGTGCGTGTTGCATGAACGGGCGCTGAGCGGGCTATGCATTGGGCAGCGATTGTGGGATATCAATTTTGTATATTGATTTTTTAGTCCCACATCGAAAAGAAGAGGAGGATAGGGTTCCATCATTCTCTATATAAAGAACCCTCTAGCCTCCTTTTGAGACAAAAAAAAAATTAAAAAAAATGTGTCCAAAGGAGTCTGTTCGAGTCACAGAAGGAGATGATTACGAGCGTTCCAGAAGTTCTCTTGTGAACTTGCTGGCTTATAGGAGTAGGTCGTCGATAGAGGACGAATCTTGCTTTAATCAACGGTGGTCTTCACCCCCCCAGCAAGAATATTTTTATTCTGTCTTTTCTCCTTTTTCTTCTTTGTTTGTTCTGGCTGATTGCAACTGCGTTTTGAAAGGAAGAACGAAGGTTGTTTTCGTTTTGTTGGTTCTTGTTCTATCTCAATTGCAACTGAATTTGCAAGGAAGAACAATGCTTGTTTCTGCCAGTTGGTTTTTGGAGTTGGCACTCGTCTTGAGTTTAGATCTCCGTTCAGGAAGATCTTGTACCATCCTAACAAGCTCGTTCAGAGTTTTGTTGCTACCTTCCTAACAAGCTCGTTCAGAGTTTTATTTCTGGCATCTGTTCAATCCATCAGAAGATCTGTCTCGGGGATTAACAATCTCAAAGCAAGATCCGAGTAAGATGGAGAACAACCGTGTAAGTCTTCTCGACACAAGTTTTTACAAACTTGAGAAGATTGACGGACTACACTTCAATCATTTGTATAAGGAATGAGTCCTCTGTCAAATGTTGGACGTAGGTAGAGAGATCCAGGATTTACCATTCCTGCGGATGGAAGTGATCTTTATCTGGTGTCGCTGGAGACGCACATTCCAAGAGAAAGGAACTCGACATCTGATGCAAGTTGGCTCATGGAGATGTCTGAAGCTAGTAGCCGCATGGAGAAGTATATTGCGGTTGCCGAAGAGAGACTGACACTGTGCATCTGTGCATGGCAACAATTAGAACATGGACGAACTCGACACATAAGCAGTCTCGTCGCAGGGCACTCTCTGCGCATGGCAGGCTCGGTGCAGTGTAGTCATTGCGCATGACGTTCTTTCGGTGCATGGCAGGACTTGGCGCATGGAAGCGTCTATGTGGCTAGCTCTAAGCAAGGTCTATGTGTGACCAGGTTATGCACATAGGACTATGAGTGTAATGTCCCGCTCCTAACGGGTTACTTATGGAACACTTGTTACTTTGACTCAGTTGAGAATCGAGTCTCGGGAAAACCTTACCGCCAAATCAACAAGGACGAAATGCAATGAACCCTTCAAATTGATGGAGCGGCTTCTATTAAAATAAGTCCAAGAGTTTTCGTTGGTTGTTTTGCTGCTTGATTTTGTGTTGCTTTGTGTTTTGTCTTATTTTCGATGACTTAGTTTTCATGATTCGCTTTTATCGCTTATGCATTCATTTTGAATCGTAAGAGAAAGAGATCGAAGGATGCTAACCAAGTATTGTTGCAATTTCAGGATGCATAACCAATGAGTGATCGTTGCATAAGGCTTCCCATCCTCTCGTTTGATTCAATCGGTGAGTGACTTTGGCCCTTCGATGAATCCTTTAGTCTGCATGCCTAAATAAAAGAATCTCTAGTCCACTTAAAATGTCTATCTGTCACGCCCCAGTCCCAAAAATACGTAGGACTAGGACACGTAAGCATGCCAGCCGCTTGGATATGGCAACTCCAATATATGGAAACCAAATCCATACGTACGCTGTAATATGAATATAAAATCCACGAGTGGTATAAACATATGTCACAAGTCACAGGGTACAATCTAAATCTCATCCACAGAAAATCAATATAAATAAATAACCAGCATCTATATAACTAGATCTCCATAAAAGTATCTAAGGATGATAGTTGGATGGAAACAAATCCACTACCAACTCGAATATAAGAACAAATAAGATATAAGTACATCACAACAACACCATATAGGAATACCAGCTAACAATCACGGGCTTGAAGAGAGGACATCCACGAAACATATATATCCATCCAATCTGCGCTCCTGCAAATACTCAAGAACATATACACCTGGCAAAGGACCAGGTCCTCAGAGGGACGTAACAAGATACAGAAAATACGAACCAATTTGAATACAGTAAACATGCATATAATTTAAAAATAAATAAGTACGCTGTACAAGACCATCTATATGAATACAAATGAGGACAACTTTTCGACGTATGGGCAAGGGTAGGCTACTCGATCTAATCCTCACAACTCATACGCTCGTCAGTGGACATCATCAGCCGACATACCTCTGGGGTAGCGACCCTCGGACTCCATCAATCGACATACCTCTCGGGTAGCGACCATCGGACACGATCCACCATAGTGCGTGCTAGTGACTACGGTGTTACCAGAGTGGTTAAAAAGCCCATACGCCTAATAATTGTCCTCTATGATACTAAGTGTCAAGTGTATGTCAACATATCTAATATATAGTAATGACTGAAAGGAACTACACATGCAATAAATAAATAGAACTGAAATAAATATACAGAAATATACTAAGCATGCAAAATACTGTAAGCAATTTGGCAAGGTATCTTGCCTGGCAAAAATGTAATGTCCCGATGTCAACTCCAAGAGTCAGAAGCTACGACCAAAGAATGGACGTCTCCGGATGCTGAAATAAATATCACCAACGTTCCCAGAATAAGCAAAATAGCTAAAAAGCACATCCCTTTCGTCCAATTTGGACACAGGGGCAAAACGGTAATTTCGGATAAAAGTGGGGTCCACGTGTGGCCCACTTTGCACCGAAAAGCATGCCGAGGGTAACAGTCTCTAAATGGGGAAAACTATAGGTCAAACAACTCTAAATGTCAATACGAATCCAATGGTATGTCCAAATATGGATTCCGATGGGCCGAACACAATTTTGTCCAAAAAGTCAACTATGGGGCCCGCCAATTGGCGATTTGGTCAACCGTCTCAGAATTGCGTAAAAATTGGGTCACAGGACCAGCACGTTACTACGAGTCCAGTGGCGCAAGTTTCGTCGCAATCTGACAAGCGTGCACAAAATACGCGCGAGTTTCACAAAAGTTGCGACACGGGGTGTGTCCGCGGATACGGCCTGATTCCGGCGCGCACATGCGTCCGAATCAGTTCCTATAAATTTTTACGTGTCTGGTTACGCTGAGTGCACCATTCAGTACACTTGGTACACGGTGGGGCGGTCCCGTTTGGCGGGACGCGCTCCGTTTTCCAACTTTTGGAAATCTGGAAAAAGTGGGTTCGCGAGATTTTGTGACGAATTTAATTCTGTCCACAATAGCTAATAATCTAGGGTTATTTAACAAAAAATAAACTAGGTCAAGTGTTCTACACATATCAAAAAGAATCACCAAATTCGGATCTCTGTGGTGGGAGATACGAACACGGCAACATGGGTGGTCACCGCAGTTTTCTGCGATCCCAGAATTCGGTCTGCTCGCGCCAACTTGGACGCTGTTTTCGCCTATGGGTACACATTGTTCGAGGTCTGCTATTATACAAATATGGAAGAGGGTTAAGGGGTGAGCATACGGTGAAGACGGAACGGCGTTTGGTTGAGCGAGTCGACGGAAAACAACTCCGGAGCGAAGGCACCTCGTGTGGGAATCTGCAGTGCACGAGGTCGGGGTCGTCGGGATGGTTTGGACGGCCTGACGGGGTTCTCTGGCTGCGGTGGCGGCTCTAGATGAGAAGAGGGGGTCTGAAGATTTTAGGTTTAGGGTTTTATAAATATATATGAAGATATATATATATATATATATATATATATATATATATATATATATATATATATATATCAAAGAGAGAGAAGGGAGGGGGATCTGTGCTTGGGAGCGAGTTTTAGGTTGCTTATTTGCAACTAAAGGGGCGGGGTCCGCTGCTTCATAAAGGGGAGAGTTGCTTAATATATAGCAGCATGTTTTGCTTAATAGGCTTAGGCTATATTTGTAATGATCCAGCGGGTGGGTAGTAGTTTAGTAGTAGTTATTTAGTTATTATTAGTATTAGTTTATTAATATTATTAGTTTATATTATTTTTTTTCTTTTCTTTTCTTTTCTTTTCCTTTTTCTTTATAAAATATATATGTGCATATATATATATTTGTATATATATATATATATATACTCACAAGAAAAATTATAGATTAGAATAATGCACACCGTTAAGCTAGCAATTGCTCAAGGGGTCTCCTAATGAAATAAATTTGGAAAAATTCATAATTGCTCATAAATTCTCCAAATGCACATATATATATAAATACATAGAAAAATTCTAAAAATATATATTTGTGCACACCATTAAGCTAGCAATTGTCCAAAGGGTCTCCTACATGAAATAAATTCTGAAAAATTACTAATGGTCCCATAAATCCTCTAAGTGCCCCAACACCTAAAATAAAAATTAATAAAAATCTATTTCTCCTATTTAGCACATAATTACCATAATTAAATTATAAAAAAAATAATAAATACGGTGTTTAGAAATAGTGGTTTTACACTGTCCTATGCTCAATTTGATGCCCAGTAACAAGATAAGTCAATGAAAATGTTTTACTTGTTAACTTAGAATTTGCTACTACTTATTGCATGATATAGAATTGTGATATTTGAATCATAGAATAATCACTGCAAACCGTTCGAGATATTGATGCACGTTACTTATCATATGTTGCGCATTGAACCTATTGAAAAACCTTTTATGGTTTGAATTGATCGATATTGAACTTATTGAAGAGCCACGGCTCTATCGAAAAGAAGATAGATAGTCCACATAGAAGCTTTTTGTTCAACTGTTGCAATAGAATTGATTAATTGATAGAACACATTCATTGCATCGGTCTTTGGACAACTTGTGCACAAGGTCAGTCTCTCGAGCGGTTCCTGGGGCACTGGAGATCGTTCGGCCTGGGAGAGATAATCGAAACATCCCGAGGCTTGTAGTCCTCGCGATTAGGGGGTGTCATGTCTAATAGTTAGCCTGGATTTGTAGTCCCAGCTGCTATTCATGGGTGTTCTCGTGAACCATCATGTAGTTAGGGCGCATGCTAGGTTTACCTTTTTGTATACCTAATACTTGATGCCAAGATTGATTCATAAGTTTATTCATATATGCAAATTATGGCTAACTTATGTGTCTTCTGCAGGGATAATCGTTCGGCTGTGGGTAAGAATTTTTATATGCATGGTTTAATTTATCGTTTATGTTTCTTTGCATGAATTGTTAAAAAGAAACTAGACAACCAGAAAGATCACTTAATAATGTTAGCTTCACATGTTTACTTAGTGTGGATTTCTATGTGAGTTTGGCCACGGTCGCTAACCAGTACATGTTGTAGTACTGACCCACGTTTGTGGACAAATCTCCAGGTTCTGGTAGCGAGAGCTTGGCGAGCATTTTGAACCAGTACTAGAGCATCCATCCAGTGGAACCGTGCTCGTGTTACTTCCTTAGCTTTTTTCTCTTGTGTGCAAACTCCTCTTCTGCTAGTTATTTTATTTTTTGGTCCTACTACAAGGACATGATGTATGGACGTTGTGGCTAGTTTTGGGTTTGTAAAAAGGGATGTAGATTTCTTTGGCATATTTTGTAATCAGCCAAGCAAGTACTTTGTAATCCAATCTTCAAGTATTCAATAAAGAAAATATTTTGTGTTCCTATCAAATGTGTTCAACTTTGGTTCTCTGTATTTTGAATTATGTGCCTCTATATATGTATATTTTTGTCTAACTTGTGTCTTGTGTAGGTACTATGCCTGGTGCAAGAGCAACTTAGGCTTGCACGACATCGCGCACAAGCGAGGACGATCGATTCCGTAGGGACCAAGCGAGGACGATCGGCCCTTAACGGACCGAGGCGTGACAATGAATACCTTGGCGCATGTCTCTTCAAGCATGAAGGACCATGAGAATGAGGATTGCAGATCCAATTTCAAACCAAAATAGGAAGGTAAAAGCTTAACTTGGTTACTTTAATTACTTAACTTAGTTGTTATGATTGTTCAGGTTAAGTCATCTGCTGTGGTTGCTGACTGGTGAATGGACAATAGTGCATCTAGCCACGGGATCTAGGAAGAGCAGTTCATCGAGGTCAAGCCTATCACTGAAGAAGGCCGAAGATCTCGATAGCGAACAAGGATCAAGCAGAGGATCTGGGGATTGGGACAATGGTTCTGGACTTCGAGAAGTTACAGTCAAAGAAGTATGTGTAGCAAAGTACCATTGATTACCAAGGAGCTGATCTCAGGAAGTCTATTGCAGACTTGAGGGTGAACATCTATGGTTGCCATATGGTGATATCTTGGCAGGAGACATACTTTGAAACAAGGCTTCAGTATCAAATGGATGTTCGAGCTTCTGCTTGTGAGTAGATTCTCATTACAAGAGTTGTGGTACACCATGACTAGGACATGTACTATGTACCGCAAGATGTATAGACTATGACTTATCTCCAAATATGGGGGTAAGAAGGTGAAGAAGTATGAGATCTATGCGCAGACAAAGATCACAAGAAAATCGTTCAAACAGGTAAACCAAAGTACAGATCTTCTGGAGTTGGCTCACTCAGATATCTGTGACTTTAAACAGTTCTCCACAAAGGCTGGGATGAAGTATTTTATTACTTTCATCAAAGACTACTCAAAGTATGCATTCGTCTACCTGCTCAAGTCAAAAGATGAAGAATTTGAGAAGTTCAAGGAGTTCAGGGCTGAAGCTGAACGTCAAATTGGACAACAACTCAAGAGACTCAGAAATGATCGAGACAGAGAGTATATGTCTAATAAATTCGCATCGTTCTGCAAAGAATATGGAATTGTCAATGAGACAACAGCTCCGTATTCTTCTTAATCAAATGGAGTAGTAGAAAGGAAGAACATGACGTTGACAGAGATGATGAACTCTATGTTGTTAACTGCGGGTCTTCTAAACCGTTTTTAGGGAGAAGCTGCGCTAACGGCTACGTTCATTCTAAACAAAGTGCCGCACGCAACTTCTAATATCACTTCTCATGAACTCTGGTTCAAGGTCATACCTAACTTGAATGTCATTCGATTGTGGGGGTGTCTGGCATATGTGAAGCTTCCGGACTTGAAGATACAAAAGATGGGGACAAGGACTACAAAAGCTATATTCTTGGGATATGCTGAAAATAGTGATGTTCAGAGGTTCCTTGATATCGAGTCTAATTATATCATTGAATCTCGCGATGCAGAATTTTTCGAAGATAAATTTGCTAGGCACAAGAACGTTGTTATTGAGTATATTACGGAGAATGATGTGAGTGCAACAGAGGCTATCGCTTCCAATGAAGATGTAGTCCAAGAAGAAGTTGTCATTCCTGAGATAACGTTCGAACCAGAACTCGCAGAACCAAGAATTAAGCGGGTGAGGAGACAGAAGGACTTCAGAGATGATTTTGTCACCTATCATGTGGAAGCAGATCCGCTCACCTATGATGAGACGATGAAGACCAGAGACGTCTTTTGTGTGGAGGCTATAAATGATGAGTATGACTCAATAACCTCCAACAATACTTGGGTGTTGGTTGATCTGCCAGAAGGAGCTAAACCAATCGGATGCAAATGGATCTTCAAGAAGAAGATGAAGGCCGATGGAACTGTTGATAGGTTCAAGGCAAGGCTGGTAGCCAAGGGAATTTCTCAGAAGCAGGAGATCGACTATGTCGACACATATTGTCACGCCCCAGTCCCAAAATACATAGGACTAGGAATATGTAAGCATGCCAGCCGTATGTATATGGAGACTCCAATATATGGAAACCATAACACATACGTACGCTATATTATGAACAATAATTCACAAGTGGTATATATTTGTCACAAGTCACAGGGCATAATTAAATCTCATCCACAAAATCAAATAGAAATGAATAACCAATCAACTATATAACTGAATCTAGTATAAGATGCTTGATAAGAATAAGTAGTTGGGTGGAGACAAATTCACTACCAAACTAGGATATAAGAGAAACAAAATAAGTACATCTAATGATCAATGAGGCTCGAAGAGAAGACCTCCTGGAAAGAGAACAAAGTAACAAGTCATGATCCGTGCTCCTGCAAATAGTCATGATCGTCTACAGCTGGAAAGGGACCAGGTCCTCAGAGGAACGTAACAAGATACATAGAAGCATGCCAATAAAGTACTAAAAATAAACATCCAAGGGTCGCCTAACCATCTATGTGAATGCACTTTGAGAACAACTTTCCAACACGTGGGCTATCTGGCTAAAATAAGATTGGCATGATTCTCTCGGAGAATCAGGGGCCTAATGTCACCACCCTATTTCCAGAGCCGGGTATTTTTTTTATTTTAATTTAGTTAATTGTGCATTATTTATAGTTAATTGTATTTATAATTAATTATTGATTGTATTATATTTTTATTGTTTGTTTTAGGATTTTGGCTAGCCTGGACCCAAGTCAGACCTTAGTGGACCTATGTCCGACCCAGCCCGCACCCTTGCGAGAATTATTTTGGGGCTTAGAAATATTTATTTTATTTTTAGAAGGTTAGTGGGAGAGATTTGGAGCTAGTTTGAGTGCTTTTGGAACCCCGGAACCCAAAACCCAACTTAGGAGGGCATTTTGGTCATTTGAGGACTTTATGTGACCTATAATTAGTGTGGCCGGCCCTTTACAGCAGCCCTACCCGACCATTCACAGCAGCCCCTCTTCTTATTCCACTTCTTCTTCACTTCTTCTTCTTCTCCACTTCTTCTTCTCCTTCATTTCTCCTTCCCAAGTAAGTTCTTCCTATTTTCTTCCTTCCTTCTTCCATTCCTTCTTTATTTGTGAACCCTACCCCTACATTCTTCCCCAACCTAGGTGTGAGGAGCTTAGATCTAGTGTGGAATCTAGAGTTGGTGACTTGGAGCTTGAGGGAGGTGATTTCTAGGGGTTGTGAGACTTTGGCCTTGGGATTTCAACTCCCAAGATGTAAAACCTAACTTTTTCCTTCCTAATTATTTTTGTGTAGTATAATTAGTGTTGTAGAACCTTCCTAGACCCTAAGCCTACCCGTAGGAGGAAGTTGGAACTAGTTTGGTAGAGTTTAGAGACTTTAACACTAGGTTTTGTGTCAATTTCGGGTGAAATCCGAATTTGGCCCAATTTTGGGTGATGCCCTAGGTTAGACAGACCTAGGTAGACATTGTCGGGTGTCTAGAGGGTGAGTGCGTGTCTCCGTTTGGACACGGGAAGTCGTGTCGCAGAGAAACGGGTATTTCGAGCAAAATTGGGGGTTTTTGTCATCGCCGATTCTAAGTGCGTGTGCATTTCCGCCACGGGCCTAGAATCGACACGGGAGCACATTTTCTAGGATCTAGACATCGTGTAGAGCACGTGGGTAAATTTTGGGCCGATTTTGAGTTCGTTTGGTGTGCGTTTCAGGAGGTTTTCCGAGCCGCGCACCACGTGTTCGTCGAAATGACCGAACGGCCATTTCGACTTGGTTTTCTTATTTCGGGCTTGTGCGCGCATTGGGTTAGTATCGGGGAGTGTGTGCTAGAGTTTTCGAGTTATATTATATATATTTTAGGGTGTTGGTGAGTGTCGGGGTCGTTGGGCGTGAGTGGGGCGTGTTGTTTGTGTGTTGTGTTGTGTTAGTGTATATGTGTCTATATATATATATATATATATGTATATATTTATATGTATGTGTGTTTCTGTATATATATATATATATATATATATATATATATATATATATATATATATATATATATATATATATATATGTGTGTGTGTGTGTGTGTGTGTAGGTGAGTGTGTAGGTGAGTGTGTGTGTGAGTGTGTAGGTGAGTGTGTGTGTGAGTGTGAGTGAGTGTTTATAGGTATATATATATGAGTTTATGTATATATGTATATATATTTATATATATATATATATATATGTATGAGAGTTTGTGTGTGAGGTTGTGTGTTTGTGAGTGTGCTAGTGTGTGTGAGAGTGTGTGTGTGAGGGTGTGTGAGGTTGAGTGTGTGTGAGTGAGGATATATATAGATATATATATATATATATGTTTAAGTGTGTGTGTGTGTATATATATATATTAGTGTATATATATATATATATAGATATATGTGTGTATGTATATATAGATATGTGTTTGTATATAATTATGTGTGTGTGTGTGTTGATTTGTGTTTGAGTGTGTGTGTATGTTAGAATGTATATAAGTTAGTGTATATATATCTATAGGGTTATATATATGTATATATATATATATATATATATATATATATATATATATATATATATATATATATATATATATATATATATATGGGTATGTGGTCGTGTGTGTGTGTGAGAGATGAGAGGGGGGGGACTGGAACCAGCAGCTGCAGCAGCAGCAGGAAGCTGCAGTAGCAGCAGCATGTAGAAGCCCAGCAGCAGCAGTAGCAAGGCAGCCAGCAGCAGCATCATCAGCAGTTGGGCAGCAGCAGCAGCGCAGCTATGTAGCAGCGACAGCAGTTTATGTAGCAAGGGCAGCAGCAAATGCGAGGTAAAGGGAGAGAGATATATATAGATATATATAGGTAGTTAGATATATTGATAGATAGATAGATATATGGATAGATAGATAGATAGTTTGATAGATAAGATAGGTAAATGGATAGATAACTAGATAGTTAGATAGTTAACTAAGATAAATAGATAGATAGACTAATAGATAGATAAATAGGTATATGTTAGATAGATCAATAGATATCTCTAGATAGGTAAATAGGTATATAGATACATAGTTAGATAAATAGATAGATAGATGCCTAGATATAAATAGATAATAAATAGCTAGTTAGATAGTTAGATAGATAACTAGATAGGTAAATATTAGATAGATAGTTAGATACTTAGATTGATAGATAGACATAAACATAGATAGGTAAATGTTTAGATAGATAGATTGATAGATAGCTAAATATTAGATAGATAGTTAGATATCCATATCTATATGCATAGATATATATATAGATATATACATAGCTAGATAGATAGTTAGATATCTAGGTATAGATATATATATTTGAGGGTAAGGTAAGGTAAGGTAAGGTAAGGTAAGGTAAGGTAAGGTATTGGGTGTAGATACCTAGGTATATGCCTATACGTATTAGATATCTATATTTTAGCCTAGATTATAGCTAGACATATATGTTTATGCATAGTTAGTTAGCTAGAGGGGTAGTCGGGTTGAGTTTAGAGCGGTATCTCAATACCTTGAGATACCGAGGTATTTCAATACCTTAAGATAACCAAGGTATTGGGTTTCGAGCGGGGTTTTTGAGCAATAGTCTAGGAATAGTATTGGAGTGATTTTTATATGCTTATGTGTATATATTTACGCGTGCTAGCATAGGTTTTAGAGGGTATAGGCGGGGTATATAGCGTAGGTTGAGGTATCGGATACCGAGGGTATCCCGGTATCTCAAGGAGGCGAGTTTGTGAGTTTTCTAGCTTAATGAGCTCGGTTTGACCTAGAATTTCAGGAGCACCCTAGTTTGACCCAGACTTGACTGTAGTTGACTCGGTTGACCGCCAAGGTCAACTTTTGACCTAGAGTTGACTTTTTGGACCCAGAGTTGACTTTTGACCCAGATTTCACCGGTTTGACCCGTTTGACCTAGAACGACCCTAGAAGCCTATTTTTAGTTATTTTATGTTTGTTTAACTCATTAGAAACCTTTTTAATCTTGCTTTTCACATTAGGTCCTTGCGACACCAGTTCGGATTGCCAGTTGCTCAGGACGTCAGGCGAGTACATTCTCTGATAGTTTTTATTATTTGATGATTATTATGATTCAGCTTCTAGTATAGTATCATCTGATTATTCTGGCACAACACGGGACACTGACTGGTATTTCTGGATTCATTTACTTGCGACACGTACATTTCATGTTTCTGGCCTCTATTCTGGAATCACTACTGGCATCACCTACAGGCATCACTACAGGCATCACTCATGTTCAGGCTGGACTCATCTTGATTTACATGTCGGGTCTTGGATCCACTTGTATTAGTCGGGGCGGGAAAATACTCGAGTAGACATGTAAACATTCCCATCTGGAATCATCAGGCATCACTCCCTCTGGTCTAATCTGGAATGATAGCAGCCGCGCACCCAGTGCGCGGTGAGCCGTACTTACCCCTAGCCGTTTACATGTCGAAACAAGTATTTCAAAGACACCGAGTTCATTCTTTATAGTCTGGACTCACTTGCATTCTTGTTGGTCTCACTTACATGTTTCTGGACTTGACTCACTACATATTTTTCATGCTGGACTCACTACACGATCTTGTGCACAGACTTACTCTTAGTGTAGATTTTTTGTATCTTACAGTTACTACTATCTTGTTTCTGATATTCCTGCATCTTTACCTTTATGCACCAGTGATTTATATATTTCTTGTTTCATACTTGCTTCATTCTTCTTACTACTTGCTATAACTGTTTTATAGTTTTTATCATTTAAATGGAACTGCTGTTAGAGATGTACTTGCTCCAGTCCTGACTGGACATATTTTTCAGAGTATCCGGAGGATTGGTGTCCGACGTTTTATGGACCTGAGCCTGTCGATGGTGCAGACAGGGACCCTCTAGCTTAGGGGTGATTTCCGGGTTGGTAGCCGGGATCACTGAGACTTTGTTTTTTTTTTGCTTTTAGCACCGGATTTGTCTCCGGTTTTGGATTGAGACCTTGTTTGTATATTATTTTGGATGATGTATTATTACTATTGATGTTGTGGTTGTTGTAGTAGTTGTTGTTGGTTAGACTTTATAGTTGTTAGATCTCTGTGTTATCTTATCGTACTTAGATTCGTGATTGAGTATATTGTGATTATCATTGTGATATTTGCTCCTCCGTTTGGAGTTGAGATCTTGACAGGTTTATATATTGATTGTGTGGTTGCCCTCCTTTTGGAGAGGTCATGGCCAATTTTTGTGTGAGATTATTATCTAGATAGTTGACCTAGACAGCGTTCTACCGCCGATGCTGCGGCGTAGGCTGGACGTACCCACGACTCATGCCCGATTTTCCGGGTGCGGGTCGTGACACCTAAAAAGCATGACGTCTTTTGAACGTCAGAGGCCGCCTGTAGATAATATAGGGGTCATCATACCACGCATCTCCAGCGGAGCGTGTGGGTTACAGAAGAAAAGTGCAAAGAAGCCCAAACGCCTTACTTGTTGTTCTCCCCACCCCATGCTCTATTCATGCTATATCCATGACACGATAGTACCTCTAATAACTGCTAAGTCTTCTAGCATGCAAATTTATTAGCAGTTATTCCCTATCGCACGTCCCATATGTACAGGTGGCCAGCCCGTCACGCAAGTCCATATTCTACATGAGACTCACACTCGTGTAACAGATGTGTCACGGCCAATGAAACATAATGATGCCTCCAAATTATGTGGTGGACTCGTAAAACTAGGTCGACATGCATAATATATAATAAAGACAAAATACGACGCCACCGTCGTTGTACCCAAGTTATTCTTGGACACGCAGTTTATATAGCAGTTTAAAATATATGAACTAAATAACAGAAATAAAATGCATGCACCATATAGAATGTAAATCAAAGTACAATGATAAGGTATACTTGCATGGCAAGAAAGCTGCGTAGTGTAACCGTCCAGGTGTCAAGTACAGAGGAACATAAACTATGGCCCCCGAATGAACATCTCTGGATGCTGAAATAAACATCACCAACATCTCCGAAATCAGCGAGATAGCTAAAAAATACTACCCTTTCGTCCAATTTGGACACATAGGCAAAACGGTAATTTTAGGTCAAAGCGGGTCCACTTATGGGCCACTCTGCACCAAAATGCGTGCCAGAGGTAAATATCTCTAAATGGAATAAATTATAGGTCAAACAAATTCTAAACGACGATACGAACTCAACGATATGTCCAATTTTGGATTCCAGTGAGCCGATCACAAATTCGTCCTTCAAGTCAAACCATGGGGCCCGCGAATAGGCAGCTCGGTCAACTGTCTCAAAATTGCGTGAAACTTGGGTCACAGGACCATAGTGATACCAGGAATCCAATGGCGCAAGTTTTGTCGCATTCCGACGAGCGTACACCAAGTGGGATGGTGGTTTGTAAAAGTCGCGATACTGGAATATTTTACGAATACGGATTGATTCCGACGTGCACACACGTCCGAATCAACTTTCGCGAAAGCTCACACGTCGGGATATACCATACGCGTCTTTCAGTATAATTGGTACGCGATGAGGCGGTCTTGTTTGGCGGAACGTACTCCGTATCACAAAATTTTAGTTTTAAAATATCAAATTTTTGGTCGTTTTGGAGGCCAAATAATTTAACAAATAAAACAAATTAATGAAACTAAAAGAATAGTTAAATTTTCAGTTATATTGAGAAAAAAATATTTCAATTAGATTTTAAAAATATTAAACGGTTTGGTGGCAAATTTGGCATGAAAATGGGTGTTTGGTTCAAAATTATGGACTATTTTTGGTCAGTTTTTCAGCCATTTTTCGGTTGTTTTTCGACCAATCCAGGGCACGAAAACTCGTCCGCTTGAAAAAAAATCCTAGAGGATTAGGTTGTGAATGTATACGGACAAACCACTCGCAAAAAAATCAAAGATGAAAGAGATATAATACCTTGAAGTAGGGACTTCGGGGCTGTGCAAATGCGCACGCGTGGGCGGCCCGCGGCTGCTGCGGCGGCGGTCGACGGCGGCCAACGGCGGCGCCGGGGGTCGGAGAGGAGAGATTAGGGTTCGGATTTGAGTTTTGTATAATATATATATATATATATATATATATATATATATATATATATATATATAGAGAGAGAGAGAGAGAGAGAGAGAGAGAGGGAGTCCGCGGCGGCCGGGGGGGGGGGGGGGGTTGCTGTGGTGGGGGGGGGTAGTTATAGGAATATGTTTAAGTTATTATGTTGGTTTAGGATTAGGAGTTTAGGTTAGGTTTTGTTTAGGTTGTTATTTTGTTTTTCTTTTCTTTTGTTTTTCTTTTTATTTCTTTACTTTTGTTTTTATCATCATCATCATCATCATCATCATCATCATTATTATTATTATTATTATTAAATATATATTTATTAACATATATATATATATTTACATATATAGATGGGGTTAAAAAATCTAAAAATAATATTTGCACACAAAATAAATTCTAGAAAATTTTACTTTGTAAAGTTTTAATAAAATACTACACCCAAAATATTTTATAAAATATTTTGTAATTAATAATTAGATATTTATCTAGTTATAATAAATCAAATAATTGTATTATCTAATTAACTAAGTAAATAAGTAAATGGATATCCAACAAAATAGGATAATAGTAAATAATATACAAATCTTACAAAAAGGGGTGCCTAATTTGGCACGGAAAATTATGGGTTACTAATTGTAGAAAAGTTGGAATTAGAAAATAACCACAATAAATTATATATATATATATATAATATCTAAATATTTGACACATAATCTATATTTTTTACACTAATGTCATATTAATGCCAAATGATCGAATTTTTGTGCCACGAAAAGATCTTACAGGTAATGTCTCCTGTGTAGGCTACTTCCTATGAAGGAAGATATAAATTTTTAGGGCTATCCTATATCATTAATGTCCAAACCACGGTAAAGTATCCTAATAAAATTATTGGATTTTAATTGATTTGAAAAATAATCTAAAATAAATACAAGAAATACAAAATATACACAAGATACCTATTTTTGGATGAGAGGGTTTACAGTCTACCCAACTTAAAAAAAAATTTGATCTCAAGATTAAAAATAAGGCATGATTTGCTAAATTCTTCACATTCGTATATAAGGCAAGTCAATCGAAATCTCTTTTAAAAATTTAAATAAAAAAATCTATTCAAATCTATCGCAATCACTTCAAAATTAAAATAACCATTGTTCAAATCAAAATTCAACCTATCGTAATCTCTTCTCGATTTTCAAATCATCAACATCCAAATTTAAGTCAAACCCATATAACATCTTCAAGATTTAAATAACCCATATCAAATTTTATATCACGATCTTCAACTATCATAATCTTCTCTAGATTTTAAATAATATACAATTCTAATCAAATCTTATTCCTATTTTTAACTTATGAATTGTGTACTCTTCAAATTTTAAGTTCAATTTCCATTATCAACATTTAATTGATGATCCAACAATCAAAATTTAACTTTTAATTCAAATAATCAAATTTTAAAATTTTAAATCTAATTTACCAAGTGTTCAAGTCTAAAATTCTATATTTATCCTCAAAATTTAAATCGATGATTTAACCTTCAATATTCAAATTTTAAATCATGTGCTCAAAGTATAAATATTTGGTCCGCAATATCAAAATTTTAAAATTTATTCTATAAGGCATTCTTATCTTTAAAGTTAAATTCTCATCATCATAATCATTCTTCTAAAAAAAGATTCGAAGTTAAAATGACTTAATCTCTCAATCTAATATTACTTAATCATAATCTAAAAGATTCACCTCAAGTTGACAATGCAACTTCTACCCAACTTAGAATTTACCGATCTATCACACAAGACTATACTTTTAAGAGGACTTCCTCAAATTATTTAATCATGTTATTCAATCCTCAAAAAATTTAACACCAAATATATCACATGTGATATGCCCTTAATTTTAAAAGATAGTCACAAAGTAATGCGATTGGTCAATGGGGTATATCTAGTACTCTCCATATGTCAAACTTATACCAAGCACGAGCGTTCGTTTTTCCGAAATAGGAGAAGACGAAAAATAATAATAAAGAATTCAAGGAGGAGGTGATAGAATACAAGTATGGGGTTCAAGACGATTAAAGAATTCAAAAGGGAGTTGTCAAGGCAGTTGTGGATTAAAATCTTATTTTGGTAAATTCCTATTCGCGTGTTCATATCAGAATAGTTATGTACCTGACATGATATGCTCTGACATGTCTAGAGGGTAAGTATATTCGTCTAACTTGCTGAGTCAACTATTTCTCAATCCACGTAAAGTAGTCATGCGAAGAGCGAACCAAGTGCACTAAGGTTGATCAGACCATAATACACTGATTTTAAATAGATAAATGTATTAGAGTGAGCCTCCAATAATACATATGTCATGAACAAGCTCGATAAAAGAATAAACTTGCAAAGCTAGGCTATAATAGCAACATAAGTCGAGGTAGTCCAGAAAATATAAGTACGCTGGATTATGATGAAAGAAGGTACAAAATAATTCAAGTTCACCAAGAAGATAAGACTCGTTCGATATTGTGCCTCTATAGTTGCCATACTAATGTCTAAGTCTCTAGTCGACAAAATGGGGGTATGGGCCTTTAAGTTCTACAGTCTGGATAAACACTATATTTTTATGCTAGCATATAGTTGATGTCATTCAATTATACTTCATTAATGGGTCAAAAGAGCTATGTGATACTAGGTTGTGAGACATACTACCCAACTTACAAGAATCAACTAATATTGTAACTGCCATGAGGGAATTCTACAAAATAATCTTGTTCTTGTAAATAAAGTAGAAACTCTTGTTGGGGTACACGAGAAAAAGATCTTGGTACTTATTAGGGTATCCTATTGTATTATATAGGTAATGGTCATCTTAAGTCTTAATCATAGTGCTTATAGAATAAAGTGTTAATATTAAGAATGAAAAAGTTACTGGCCCTCAAGTGAAAGAGGATATAAGCTGTATTAAGATATGGATACAAATTACGTGATTTGAAACTAAATGATAAGCATAAAATCATAATCTAAATAAACAACTCAAACTGTCAAGTTCTAACTACCAAGCACAAAATTCAAAATTCAAGATTAACAACTATAATCCTAGCAAACTATATATCCTAACATAAAAGGAATCACTTGGCCTACAATCAGAAGGGTTAGGTGGCACGAATTGAAAGATAAAGAAAAAATTTAGTCGTCACACAAATAGCGAGCGTTAAGGTTTCGGAGAAACAAGATATGAAATTAAATAGAGAGACTCTTGATAATATCATGGTTTACTAAGAAAATATGCTAATCTCTGTATTCAAGGTATGATCAAGCAAAATGTTTTATTCATTCATCTTGGTTTCCTAAGGTACTGTTCTGCTAATATCAAGATAAGAATCTAAATTTATAGTTCTCTAATAATATATCACTATGAAAGTTAGGTTTAGTCCTAATATTCAACCTTGAATTTCTATTAGTTCCTCAATGTTAGGGTCAAACGATATGGTCAAATTTCTAACCCTAATAGTGTCTATACTACTCTCAAGTCATTCCTAAATATCAAAGGATAATGGTCAATCAATTTATAGGTATTGGATGCTAGGGTTCATTAGGTATTCTAAACTTAGTGATGTATCAATATTCTAGTTTGTATTCTTAGTAGGAATGTTATCCTAATTATTATCCTAACAACAAGAATTCCTTTATTCTAGCAGAAGTCTATACTCAAGGAACTATTAGGGAAGTACATGAATCAAGCATGATACAATTATTTAAATAGAACAGATTGAAAAAAAGGTGAGTCATAGTCAATTGTGGATGATACCTAAAACTCTGATCCTAGGTGCATGCCCGCTCGGTACAGTTACGTAACCGAAACGTCTAACTCGACCTGCGTGGGCCACCACACATATGCTCCAGTAGCGCGAATGACAACCATCAGGATGTTAATTGCTCTGAGTACAATTCATAAGCTATTTATACATCAGATTAATGTTAAAATAACATTCATGAATGGAGAATTGACCAAAGAGATTTACATGCAACATCCAGAAGGATTCATCGTCAAGGGCCTTAAAGTCAAAGTCTGCAAGTTGATAAAATTGTTATACGGCCTAAAGCTGTAACCACCTATTTCCATTAGAGGGGTATTTTGGTCATTTGATAATTATTGTAAATTATTATAATTACTATTTATTATTATTGCTATTATATTATTTATTATTTATTATTTATTGGGCCTTTGCATTAGCTAGTTAGTTTGGAGTAGTACATGGACTTAGTTAGCACCCAATAAGTAGGCCCATGGACTAACCAATTAGTCATGCCAAGGTTAATAATTAATTAAGTTAGTTTGTTAGTTGAGGATGGAATATTCCCTCCCATTATCATGATCCATTCCTAATTAATTAGGAGAGAATTGTAGAACACACAAGAAACCACTAGAACCCTTTAGAAACTTGGAGAAGGGCCTATTGGATCCATTCCCCAACCAAACCCATGCCTGTTAGGGGGCCGGCCATATATAGGAGAGGAGAGAGAAAGTATATCATCAATTCAATTGTCATTTTATTTTAATTCTCTTCTTCTTCCTCAAGCAACCCATTCTTCACCAATTCCCACCACATCCATACTCAATTTCTCTCATTCTCACCATCAAAGAAGCACTAGGAGCTTGGATTGCAAGGAGCTTTGGAGAAGAAGGAGTTTGGCTAGGAGCTACGTGTCCACATCGTGTCCAATTGGCTTTACATTGGGAATCCATCTCCCAATTGATAAATTCTAAATTTTTCCTTCTAATTAGGTTCTAAATCATGCATTTGACTGAATACCCCAATGGCATAGAGCTACCTATAGGATGAAGTTCTAGGCCTAATTGTTGTGTATGGACAGTTCTACATAGATTTTTGTATACAATTTGGAAGAATTATGAGATTGACACATCAAGTGTGTGTCACAAGACTAATTTAGTCTAATTAGAGTTATATCGAGGTTGAGGGACTAGTTACGTATCCACAATTGGAGACGAGTAGGCCGTATCGCGATACGGTGTGATACTTTGCGATACGGAGCTCGTTTTTTGTAATTTTGTGCAATTCGTTAATATAATCGTTTGTGATAGTTGAATTCACTTAATTATAGTAGCATTACATGTATTATTTGTGTTTCATTCATATTATGGTGATTTGGAGATGTTGGGTAGGTGTATCATGGGGGTATTCCATAGTTGTTGGAAATCATGGTTGTTGCATTCAAAGTGCTTGTGTTATTGCTTAGTTAGTAAATATATATATATATATATATATATATATATATATATATATATATAGAGAGAGAGAGAGAGAGAGAGAGAGAGAATAAGGGAGGTGAGATGGCACCTCACTCTAAAAACAAGGGTGGCGGTGACGTGGCACAATCCCAACCACACAAACGAGGGGAGGGGGTTAAGTGCAAATTGCCAATTATGAAATGTGTGGTTGGGATTGTGCCACGTCACCGCCACCCTTGTTTTTAGAGTGAGGTGCCATCTCACCTCCCTTATTCTCTCTCTCTCTCTCTCTCTCTATATATATATATATATATATATATATATATATATATATATATATATATGGTAGTAGTATAATGGGTAGACTTGGTACCACCAATACTTGCTCCGTGCATTAGCACATATAGCTCGAGTTGGAGCCAGTGTGCTCAATTACCTGGGTAGACTTGTGGGTAGACCTGTGGGTAGCAACAGCTATAGGGGTGTAAGTCTGGTGAGGGATCTTATAGGAGGTTGGTGTTGGAAGTAAGGATACATCAGTGAGGGGAGAAGAGGTTAAGTGCATAGAATGTATGTATCATAGTGCACATACATGTATCAAGAGCATGTGCATATTGTGTATCAGTGGTAGGTAGGTGTCACGCCCCAGTCCCAAAATACGTAGGACTAGGAACACGTAACCATGCCAGCCGCATGGATATGGCAACTCCAATATATGGAAACTAAACCCATACGTACGTTGTAATATGAATATAAAATCCACAAGTGGTATAAACATATGTCACAAGTCACAGGGTACAATCTAAATCTCATCCACAGAAAATTAATATAAATGAATAACCAGCATCTATATAACTAGATCTCAACATAAGTATCTAAGGATGATAGTTGGATGGAAATAAATCCACTACCAACTCGAATGTAAGAGCAAATACAAAATAAGTACAACACAACAACACCATATAAGAATACCAGCTAGCAATCACGGGCTCGAAGAGAGGACATCCACTAAACATATATAATCATCCAAATCTGCGCTCCTGTAAACACTCAAGAACAGATACACCTGGCAGAGGACCAGGTCCTCAGAGGGACGTAACAAGATACAGAAAAGTGAGCCAACTTGAATACAGTAAACATGCATATAATTTAAAAATAAATAAGTACGCTGTACAAGACAATCTATATGAATGCAAATGAGGATAACTTTTCGACGTATGGGCAAGGGTAGGCTACTCGATCTAATCCTCATAACTCATACCTCTGGGGTAGCGACCCTCGGACTCCATCAATCGACATACCTCGGGGGTAGCGACCATCGGACACGACCACCATAGTGCGTGCTAGTTACTATGGTTTACCAGAGTGGTTAAAAGCCCATACGCCTAATGATTGTCCTCGATGATACTAAGTGCCATGTGTGTGTCAACATATCTAATACATAGTAATGACTGAAAGAAAACTACACATGCAAGAAATATACCGAAATGCAATAAATATACAGAAATATACTAAGCATGCAAAATACTGTAAGCAATTTGGCAAGGTATCTTGCATGTTCTAAAAAGGATGAAGTCCCAACTCAAGGTGTCTTCCGATCTACCCGTCACATAAATTAAACAAGTTAGGTTACAAAAGTGGGTGAATAGTTTTCGCTATTTTAATCTATTTTAACTATGAATAAAATAACCTAAATTAGTATTTTAATCTTATTATAATCTGATTTTATTGTTAAGCTCTAATTTTGGTCCAAAGAAATTCAACTTTAAGGATGTGTGATCCGTGGCACACAAATCGAGGCAATCCGTTGACCAAAAAGTCAACCGACTCAAATCCTGGATTTGGGTATGGAGTCCTATATATTTCAATGCTACATGAATACTGGAATAGACGGTTTCATAAAATCACAAGTCGGTAAAGAGTTATGTCCACAAGGGCGCACAGATGATAATTTTCGGTAGTTTCCTATTTACGTCTACGTTGCACAAATTTTACAGTAGATTAAACTTATATTTTAAATTCTGGAAAAATATGCATGAAGTTATTTATAATGGTGGATGATTAAACTTATATTTTACAGTAGATTAAACAAATTTTACGTTGGACGAAAAAGAGAGTAATTTGGGGAAGAAAAATATGAAGGATGAGGTATTTATAATGGTGGACACTACTTAATTAAATACTACTAGGATTGGTTAATTTGGATAGGATTATGATGAATTTAAATAAGGATAGGATATGCATGAAGTTGCTTTCCTAGTAGGTTCAGGATTTTAATTAATTTAAAATAGAGTTTAAATTTATCTTAATAATTTATAATCTTAAATATAATTAAAGATAATACAAATAATTTATAAAATCTTATTAATATATATTAACACTAAATTAGCATCTATCTAATATTCAGACTATATATATCCAAATAAATCCTAAATAATTTTAAAAATCTAAATAAATTTCTTAAATTTCTAAATAAATTACAGAAAAATATAATTAAATATTTTAAACAAAAATAAATATTTGATAGGAACAACATGCAAGTATGGTCGTATAGTAAATCATAGAAGTCCTAGAAATTTATGTTTCCTAAGTTTTAATTACCAAAAATTCTAGAAAAATCTCCAAAAATCTAAAATAACCTAAAATAATTCTAAATAAATATCTATATAAGTAAATATATCAAGAAATATATTTTCTAATTAACTAAAAGAATACTCTAAAAAAATTTAATATCTATAATAAATATAATAATATAAAATACACACAAAATATCTATTTTTGGTGAGGGGGTTTACAATAGGTTGAGCTGAAGGTTTGTTGTCAGTAAATAATAATAGGTCACTAAGGTATGGACTGTTGTGTGCACCAACTATCTGGCAAATATGTATATAGGCAATTCAGTTAGAAATTAGGCAGACCTGGGCCTTCTTGCAGCAGGTAGAGGAGATTTGGGAATAGACAGGTTACTAGGTGGTCATTAGTGTAACTTCTATTAATATAGGACATCAGTTAGATACAAATGGGTACCTTGAGATAGGTGTGAGTATGGGTCTTAGTACCAATGTAAGCTAGGAGTGGTGTTGTGAGTGACTTATACTAAGGTTCAGTTATGAGGTAAGAAAATACTAGTACAATAAGGTATCATATAGTTAAGATATTAACTAGTACTTAGTAAATAACTAGTATAAGCTAGAGTAATCTAGTTTGAGCAATAATTAGTTAGAATAGAACTAATATTGACTAGATTGACCTAGTATGCCCTAGCTAACCTAGTTTGGACTCAGATATGGCCTAGAAACATCATTATTAGTTAGTTAACCATGCTTATCCTTTCATTTCACACCTTAACACCATTACTCTATATTTAGGTTCTTGTGCATAGCTTACCCTCACCATACGAGGGTGTAGCCTGATCTATTACTTGTCCATAGCTCCCCATATATGATCGGTCTAATCCCCTTATATACTTGTGTATAGTCAATCATATGATTGACTTGATCCCTTTTCTTTGTGTGTGCATATCAATCATATATGCTGGAGCCTGATCTTATCCCAAGACGATCACATAATGAACTAATATTTCAAGGCACTTAGCTAGTAGTTCTATTTCTCTATACCAGTTTGCACTTGCTAGTATTTATATTATTTGCTTTTCATTGCTTACCATGTACCTATGATATGATGACTGTCTTTCCAGTTTCTTACATTCCCGTATTTTATTTCCATAATGTATATTCATTACTCTTATTTTATAGTCTTTGTCAATATAATTGGAATTGTTGTTAGTTTATGTGCTTCGCTCCTTTCCTGACTGGATAATATTTTTAGAGGATCTCGAGGCCTTTTGTCCTACATACTATGGACCCGGAGTTGACGAAGGTTACACTCAGGAGCTTCAGGAGGATTTCGTTCCAGTAGTGGATCCATTAGTAGAGACTTAGAGCCTAGCATTCATTTTGTACTTTGGATTGTTCCACTTTGAGATATTCTGAGTTGTATTATATTGAGACTTATGTTATTATCGAGATAGTTGGACTCTAGACTCATTGATGTTATGATGTATATTTATCGACTTCTTTGATTCTTTTAAAACATTATCATATAATTTCTCTTCCTTATAGATTATTGTGATTGAGTATTGTTATTGTCCTTATATATTCATCTTGTCCTCCTTATGGAGTTGAGGTTAGCATTGACAGGTTATGATATTGATATTATGAGATGTGATAGTTAGTATTGACGACCTAGTACAGCATTCTACGTCATGTTATAACATAGGCTGTGTTGTCACATATTCGTGCCTGATCATTCGGGTAGGGATCGTGACGAAAGCAAGCTCCCAAAATATGGATGAGAAGTTTGATAAAGGTCATAAGATCAAACGACTACAGGGTCAATGAGATGGACAAGTGTGTTTACACAAAGTTCGCTGACGGAAGAGGAGTCATCGTTTATCTATACGTGGATGACATGCTGATCCTGGGCACGGATCGAGCACGTGTCACTGAGACAAAGAAGATCCTCTCATCCAAGTTCAGTACGAAGGACTTGGGGAGAGCTGATATGATCTTGGGGATCAAGGTCATCTGGACGGGCACTAAAGTGGCGCTATCATAGTCTCATTATATTGAGAAGATGCTCACACGCTATGGATATCAAGATCTTTCAGGGTTCGATACTCCATACAGGTGTGACAAGAAGCTGAATCCAAATTCTAGGAAAAGTGTCAGGCAGCTGGAGTATTCAAGCATCATTGGAAGTTTGATGTATACAACAGCTGTCACAAGGCCTGACATAGCTTTTGCCATTGGGATGCTGAGTCGATTCACGAGCAATTCAGGTGTTGAGCACTAAAAAGCAGCGAGAAGAGAAATAAGATATCTTAAGAGGACTCAGAAGTATGTATTGTACTACAGCGGTAATTCGACCGTAGTGGAAGTGTAAACCCCCTCACCTAAAATTAGGGCTACCTGGCTTAGATAGTAAAATTGGGGTTAGTTTGAACCCAATTAGAATTAGAACACGGCTTTTATTTAATTATGCAATAGTTAAATAATGTGTAGCGCACCTTACCGTGCTTCGATAATTGGAGTACCTCACTAGCCATTGCCTATCTAGAAACTTCACAATCTCATCCTAGACATGCCCGCCTACTATTCTAACCCTTGTGCAACTTATAATATTGCTTTCTTGTGCTACATTTTAGTCGCACAATAAACGTCGCAGACGTTATTTATTAATTATAAATAAATTCCCAATTTTGTACCCTTGTGCGTTCCAATCGAAATTGGGGACACAATCTCGATCGTTTTGTGCAAACCGAATTTTATTAATATTCTACACTGTCCCCTCTACGCCCTGACAATTGTGTTCCGCCTGATTTAATCCCATGTACTCCTAATTAATTCTAGAACATCGTGCGCGTTCCAATTTAATTAATTAAATCTAATTTCCGCCTTTGTGCAATTTTCCAATTGTTGGGGGGCTTTTATGCAAAAATGCACCGATGTGTCCCCACCATTGGACAATTCATGAAGAAACCTATTTTTTCCTTCACGTAGATTTTTTTCCGTAATTTTCAGCATGTGTAACGCGCACATCGCCTCCATTTATTTTAAAATCCCATCCTTGCATTTTAAATCATGTAATTTCTAGCCCAACACCCTCATGCAAGCCCGAGGCCCAAGCCCAAGGAATGTTGACCAAGTCCTAATTCCTAGGTCAACCCAAACCAAACTTTATATGTATAAATATTCCTTTCTCTTTCTTTTCTTTACTTTCCCAACACCTTAAATGTCTTCATAGCCGACATCATCCCCATACCCCCTGTTCACCGTCCACCCTTCCCTTCCTTCGCCGGAGTTCAGATCCGCCGCCGGACCAGAGCTCTCCGTTGTCGCCTTCCTCCACCAAACTCTGGCCTGCCCCGACCTCGACCTCACCCACATCACCGCGTCTCACCGCCGATCCTGAACCCGTCGACCACTGAACGAGCATCGACTCGACCTCCTCCGGCCATCCCGGTCATCCTCCCCGAGCGCGACTGAACCGACGACAGCTCGCCTGAACATCGACAGAAGCAACCTCGACGCCTGAACCGCCGAGCCGGACCTCCCTCTCCACTCCATGTCAGCACCGTCTCCTCCACCTCCATCTCCGGGGAACCTCCACGTCGAGCTACACCACAACCATTCCCGACCTCCCCTCGTCCCAGTCGATCTCCTTCCCGCTGGACTCGATCAACCGCCATTGCCGCACCACCAGTTCGACCACCACTGCCACCATTCCGTGTCCTTCCTCCCGACTTCCTGTCCTTCATCCTCCTCCTCCTCGACAAAATCATCACAGCAGCCTTCCCTCTCCTCGCTGACCCCCTCGTTTCTCCTTCCTGGCCGGACCACCCCCTTCGCTGGCCGGACTCCGCAACAGCCACCACCCTATCATCATCATCACTTTTTTACCACCATCATCCCTAAACACCATCACCACCATGGTCATCACCCCATCATCATCATCGATACTCTTCATCATCATCCCCTCCCATCATCAAACAATTATCACCACCTCAAGTAATCACACTCATCATCATCACCGTCGTCCTCACCATCGTCATCATCATCGTCAACCTCACAGTCGTACCGTGCACGTACCCCGAGGTATGAACCTGTCTGTCATTCCCTTTTATGTATGTTTGGGTGTGTTTAAGTAGGACAGTAGCATTTCGTTACCACGGTTAGTTTATATTGGACCCTGATCCGGTGAACCCGATGCTGCGTACACGAACTCGTACGCGTATAGCATTCAGCTTGATATACCTACATATATATTTAGTATATGCATACTATTCAACCTCGTATACGTATAATTATTGGATGGTATGTATATATATATATATATTTTGGTATATATGTATATTGTAATTAATTATATGCTAATAATAATTAGGACTAAATACGTTCAGACTATACGACCCTAGGACACCGTGGACTGTCCCGTACTTACCTTGACCATGTTGACTCTAAGAACTTATGAAATTTCTGCCTTGCCTACTTTAACGTACTGGCTTAGACATCTGTCAATCGACTGTCTGACTGTGTACAACACTTAAAGACCGACACCCGCGTAATTTAACGCATAATTTATCCGTGTTAGGTGACTAGTGCCACCCCTAGTGTACCCCCTGAGTCCAGTGTAAATATTGTTGTGTGTGTGATGACTAATAATTTATTTACATTATATTATATGTACATAGGATGTTGGATTTATTCTGCGCGACTTTTGGAGCAGGTTATTGGTACATCGCAGTCTTCTGGCCAGACAAGTATACCTTGCCATTGTACCGTTATTTTTATTTCATATGTTGTATGCATCTTTATTTTCTGTCTTTTCATATATTTTAACTGTTATAAAAAAATGCACGCGACGGTGTCGTCGCGGTATATTTTTATTTATATATTTGCATTGACCCTGTTTATGAGACCACCCCATCATCATGTAGCATCTTTAGGTTCATTGGCTGTGACACAGTTGTTACACGAGTTGTGAGTCTCATGTAGATCACGGACTTGCGTGCAGGTTGGTCTCTTGTACGTGTGGGTCGTGCGTTAGGAATAACTGCTGTTAGAAACTTTGCATGCTAGTAGACTTGGCAGTTATTAGAGGTATTATCGTGTCATGGATGTGATATGCTTAGAGCATGGGGTGGGGAGAACAACAAATAAGGCGTGTGGGCTCCGTTGCACTTTCCTTGTGTAACCCGTACGCTCCGCCGGAGATGCGCGGCCATGATGTGTCACGCCCCGATTTCGGCTAATCGATAATCGTCCCCCGGGCGTGATGCCGTGCACGCGTAGGGCCCGCGTGCACAAGGCCTTAGGCATAAGGATATTCTTTAGAACAATGCAACAGAGTAGACATATAAGATAACACAAGGTTGAGGCATAGAAAAGTTTCTCTTTTATTCATAATGAACATCTTTTTACATCGCTTGACTCAAAAGTATAAAATGCCCCACGGGCTTACAAACTTGGACGCAAAATAAGATAGCCGATCCATACATTATGTCCCTTTACATAGATTCAAAAACACAAAACACCTTGGGTGCGAGTAAGCACCATCGCCTTAGCGATAACGGAGAGAGTGAAAGGCTTCTAGCTTGAGCCTCCAAAAGTCTTGGCCACGAACCGCCAAGGATCCCAAAAGTCCGGAGAGAACTTCAGCTCCTCGCCGCGTTGCCTTGCGCCGGGGAACCTGCTACAACGAGGGTCAGTACTTCAAAAAGTACTGGTGAAGGCTAGCTGCTCAACTTTACCAAGCTCATGAGATGAGTTCTAATGAGTATGCTACAATTATGTGCTTAGGTGGGTTTCTATTCTTGCCTAGTTCAGATTTCATTTAGCAGGTATGCAAGAACAAAATAACATAACTCCACATGCCACCGTTCGGTGACTTTACCTGTACCGTCTGAACCACCTGTACAACTTACCATAGCCTTCCCTGTCACGAAGACATAGTTAGTCTGCACAGTTTAAATATACACAATATCTTTCTTTGTTGTTTAGGAGCCATCATGGGTTTAGTCTGGGCTGGCGGCGACGCTTGCAGCGCGGGTAGCTAGCCCCGCTACAATTCCCCGCTCCCTGTGCTAACTCATTTTAGCACGACTAAGAAAGTAGATTCCGCCCGGGTCGAAACGGCCCGGTAACCGTTCGCAGGAACCTGGATCCCTTGTGCACAAGAATTCCCATGACCATTTCTATGAACCGAACTTCATAGATTTACTTACTAGCGATTTAAAGAACATCATGTACGAAACTGCTTCACTGTACTATCACAATCAACCAACAAGTTATATGAAATAACATGCAGCAGTTTATAGAAGAACACTTTGAACTATTAATAAATACCAACCCATTAAACACCCAACGAACATGCATACATCAATGAATTTATGCAAGGTTTTGTATGACAAGCAATGGGTGTTCCAAGCCTACTTCTTATCTTATCTTGTTATCCAACTTGTTACTTAATTGGTATCGTTTGATTGAATGCACAACTGAGTCAATTTTATTATGAACGGAGCCCTTGGAAAGAAGGTGCTTATCGAAATAAAGCCACTCACAAGTTGGTTGAATAGAAAGAAGAAGGAGAGATCTCTTAAGACTCCGCTCGCGCGTCGTCTACACGATCACCTGCACGCACCAACGGATGATCAATACCTCCTGCTTCGGTCTCCAAGGCTCGATACAAAATGCGAAATCCAAAGAACGAAAGCAATAAAATCTATTGAAACCGTTCAAGAAAATGTAAGTCATAAAACCAACAAGAAAGCAACCAAGCGGCACGAAAACGGACAAGAAACCAACGCAACGGAAAGGCCCCTCTCGACTCTGCCGCCGAGTCCATCCTCGAGGCACAATCCATTGTATATGGGACCTGATTCCGAAGAAACCAATCCATAATGAGGAAAGGATCTTAATTCAATCTGTCCCGTTCGGACGGTCGTAAGTATTTCTTGGCCACGCTCCCCGAGTAGGGGGGGCATTACATCATAACCATCCAAAAGAAAGTTTCGTCCCGAAACTTAGGAATATAACCTACCACTAAGGAATAATGAGGGAAACCTTTCCCTCATATCAGCTTCAAGTTCCCAGGTCGACTCCTCGACCGAGTGGTTCCGCCACAGGACGCGCACTAGCGAGACGGTTCGGTTCCGCAACTGCTTCTCTTTACGATCCAAAACTTGGACAGGCTCCGCCGCGTACGACAAGTCCGCTTGCAGATTCAACTGCCCCAAGTCGACTATGTGGTTTGGGTCGTGTACAAACTTTCTCAGCTGGGAAACGTGAAAAATATCGTGTACTTCTGATAGGGCAGGCGGCAAAGCAACTTGATAGGCGACCGGAGTAACCCGTTTGAGAACTTCAAACGGTCCAACAAATCTCGGACTTAGCTTTCCTTTTACTCCGAACCGCATGACTCCGCGCATAGGCGAGACTTTCAAGAACACATGGTCCCCTTCAAAGAATTCAAGGGGGCGACGTCGAGCATCGGCATAACTCTTTTGTCGGCTTTGTGCTGTCTTCAACCGTTCACGAATCAACCGAACCTTTTGGACGGTTTGTTCAACCAGCTCCGGCCCAAGGATTTGCCGTTCTCCGATTTCGTCCCAGCAGATTGGTGACCTACACTTCCGCCCATACAAAGTCTCGTACGGAGCCATCTCGATGCTGGACTGATAACTGTTGTTGTATGCAAATTCGGCCAGCGGCAGGTAGACGTCCCAACTTGACTTCGAATCGATCACGCAGAGGCACAACATGTCTTCTAGTATCTGATTCACTCGTTCCGTCTGACCATCGGTTTGTGGATGATAGGCTGAGCTGAACTTCAACTTGGTCCCCATCGCCAACTGAAGGCTCTCCCAGAAACGCGAGATGAATCGCCCGTCTCGATCTGATACTATAGAAACTGGCACTCCGTGCAGCCGGACTATCTCGTCAAGGTAGGTCTGGGCGAGGCGATCGGCGCTCCAAGTACTTTTGATGGCAATGAAGTGTGCAGACTTGGTTAACCGGTCGACGATAACCCAGATTGCGTCGTTCCCCCGTTGCGTCCTTGGCAGGCCAACAATGAAATCCATGCAGATGTGCTCCCACTTCCATTCCGGGATAGCAAGATTTTGCATCTCCCCGCCCGGCCTCTGATGCTCTGCTTTCACCCTTTGACAGGTTATGCATTGGGACACAAAGAGTGCAACATCTTTCTTCATGCCGTGCCACCAGAAGGTCGTTCGGAGGTTCTTATACATCTTCGTGCTCCCGGGATGGATCATATAGGCTGCGTAATGAGCTTCCGCAAGGATCTCCTTTCTAAGTTCTGAATCATCGGAGACGTATAGCCTTCCTTTCACCCGCAATGCTCCATTTTTATCTACTGCAAAGTCCTTCGCCTTCCCCGCTAGAATCTGCTCGTGCATCTTCCTTAGGAAAGGGTCATCTTTCTGAGTAGATGTGACCCGCTCTATTAGGTTGGGTACGAATCGCATTTGAGCGACCCGCGCGCCACGATATCGAATTCGGAGTTCGATGCCCATCTCTTCTAAGTCCCTTCGTAACCTGCGATCGACTGACAGAGATCCAACGAAGATCCGACTCAAAGCATCCGCTACAACGTTCCCTTTTCCAGGCGTGTAGTCTATCGTCAAGTCGTAATCTTTTATCAATTCTAGCCAACGGCGCTGACGAAGGTTGAGGTCCGTCTGGGTGAATAGGTACTTCAAGCTCTTGTGATCAGTATAAATTCGGCAAGGCACTCCATAAAGGTAGTGTCGCCACAATTTCAGGCCAAAGACAATTGCCGCTAACTCCAGGTCGTGTGTAGGATAATTTTTCTCGTGCTTCTTTAGTTGCCAGGAGGCATAGGCTATCACTCGATCTCGCTGCATAAGTACACACCCCAAGCCTTGCCCGGACGCGTCGCTAAATATTTGGAATCCCGAGATCTCGTCTGGTAGTGCAAGTAACGGGGCAGAGGTGAGGCGATGCTTTAACTCTTTAAACGAAGCTTTGCAGTCGGCGGACCACTCAAATGCGACTCCCTTTTGTGTGAGGCGAGTCAGAGGTAGTGCAAGTTTGGAAAAATCCTTCACGAACCGTCTGTAGTAGCCCGCTAGCCCGAGGAAGCTTCGAATCTCGCTAACGGATGCAGGTCGCTTCCACTCGACAATGGCCTCCACCTTCTTCGGATCGACTGAGATGCCTCCCGCAGAAATGATGTGCCCGAGGAAAGATACACTACTTAGCCAGAATTCACACTTACTCAGTTTAGCATATAGCTGGTTGTCCCGAAGAGTTTGTAGCACGGTCCGCAAGTGCTCTGCATGTTCTTCCTCACTCTTCGAATACACCAAGATATCATCGATGAATACTACTACAAACTTATCAAGATAGGGCCGGAACACAAGGTTCATTAAACTCATAAAGGCAGCGGGTGCATTGGTTAGTCCGAACGGCATCACCAGGAACTCATAATGGCCGTAGCGAGTTCGAAAAGCTGACTTTGGCACATCGTCTGGCTTGATCTTTAGTTGGTGATAGCCCGAACGGAGGTCGATTTTAGAGAATACCGTGGCAGCTTGCAACTGATCGAAAAGATCGTCTATTCTTGGAAGAGGATACTGGTTACGAATGGTTGCTTTATTCAATTCTCGATAGTCGATGCAGAGCCGCAACGAGCCATCCTTTTTCTTTACGAATAGTACAGACGCACCCCACGGAGATACACTAGGCCGAATGTATCCTCGATCTAGCAAGTCTTGCAACTGTACTTTAAGCTCCTTCAATTCTGCCGGGGCCATTCGATACGGCGTCTTGGAAATTGGTCGAGTTTCTGGGAATGTGTCTATAGTGAACTCTATCTCTCGATCGGGCGGCATGCCTGGCAACTCGTCGGGAAACACATCAGGAAAATCTGCCACAACTGGAATAGACTCAACGTTTGCGCAATCTTGCCGAGTGTCTCGAACGGACGCTAAGTACCCTTCGCAGCCGGAGTGAATCATCCGTCGAGCAGACATTGCTGAG
Source organism: Iris macrosiphon (assembly GCA_036927795.1). Lineage (NCBI taxonomy): Eukaryota > Viridiplantae > Streptophyta > Magnoliopsida > Asparagales > Iridaceae > Iris > Iris macrosiphon. The sequence continues at coordinate 21,197,741 of JAYESA010000009.1, read as the reverse complement.
ATCACCATGCAGGCATTCGACGCTTTCGACTCAGGACTGCACGTAAAGCAAAACTCGATCTCGTCGGGCAAACGAAACACGACTTCCTTTTTCGCACAGTCGATTGTAGCTGAACAAGCGCCGAGCCAATCCATCCCCAGAATAAGATCGTAGTCCCTTATGTCTAGAACTATCGCATCTAATGACAATTTCCGTCCCCCGATGCAAATGTTACCTTCACGACAGACTAAGCGAGCCGATAAATCTATGCCCGAAGGAGTACTAACACTTAGGTTTAAGCCTAGCGGTGTCATAGGGAATGTGTGTTCGGCGGCAAAATCCGCCGCAATGAAGCTATGTGTTGCACCAGAATCAAACAATACTCGAGCAGGTACATTATTAAAAAGTAATATACCTGACACCGTCGTGTTCGATGCAAGTGCCTCATCCTGAGTCAAAGCATAGACTCGTCCCTGAGCGTTTTGCGGTGCCTGGTTCGCTCGTTGAGTTTGCCCCTGACCCTGAGCTGAGTCATTATTCTGCTGCGGACGGTGTGAAGATGGATCGTTGGAACGGGTTAGACAATTACGAGCAATGTGGCCCATCTTGCCATAATTGAAACATCCTCCTTTGCTCGCGCGACATTCGCTGACGTGGTGTCCTGGCTTGCGGCAGTAGGCACAATTTTGTCCTTGCCTCCTTCCTTGATTCGAGTCTTGGGAGCCGCCGTTGTTGTTGTGGTGCTTATGCGCGTTGTTTCCTCCTGTGTTGGCAGGACGCTTGTGATTGTAATTTTGCACAGCGCCGGTGCGAACTGGAGGATACTGCGACTCTAGGGACAGTGCATGATTCAAGGACTCCCGCATGGTACGATATTGAGTCACTACGACGTGAGCACGGATAAAAGGTCGTAGTCCGAGCTCGAACTTTCGTGCACGACTTTCGGCATCGGCGAGCTGAGACTTGGCAAATTTTGCAAGTCGGTTGAACTCTGAAGCGTATTGACGCACCGTCATGTCTCCCTGCTTCAGTAGCGCAAACTCGTCTTCCTTTTCGCGACGGACGGTGGGTGGAAGGTATTCCTCCACGAAGGCCTTGCGAAACACGGACCAGGAGATAGCCGTTGTGCCACCTTCACTCAAAATAGCTTGCTTGTGAACATCCCACCAATCATGTGCATTTTGTCGGAGCTGAAGCTGGGCACACGCCACTTTCTTGGTCTCGTCTAGGCACAGCGCTTCAAAGTGGTCCTCCAACTCGACCAGCCAGTCCATCGCTAAGGAAGGGTCCTCGGTGCCTTTAAACGTAGCACGGCACATCTTCTTAAATTCAGATAACGACACGATTGACCCATTCTCGCCTGAGGGTAAGGTACCCTGGGAATTCTGCGGTCCGGTGGCTTCAGCAACTATAGGCACGGTTGCGGGGGCGGATGCAGAATGATTATTGGCGACCATATTCGTCACCATTGTTTGCAGACTATTCATCTGCTTCTGCTGTGTATCCGCCTGTGATCGCTGCGCCACGAATTGAGCCTCAATCCGTGACTCGAACTGACTCTGCCGTAGTTCAGCTTGTTTCTGCTGCGTCTCCATCAAACGCATCATTCGCTCGAACGGATCAGCAGAGGGTGCGGCAGCTGGACTCCCAGAGCTGTCCGAGGTGCCTGAACTACTCGCTTGCACTTGCGCCACCATCTGCGCTTGTGCACCCGGCTCGGAAGTCGTTCCTTGAAAGAAAAGTAACTTGTATTAGTCTCAAGGTATATTATGGACTCACTGTATGGAACGTATCGCATTTTGGCCAAGCGAATTCAAGGGTCTACTCGGAAGGAACAAGGTCCTCTTTATAAACTTTCTTTGTGAGATCAAAGGATCTGAAGCATGCTCTGATACCAATATGTCACGCCCCGATTTCGGCTAATCGATAATCGTCCCCCGGGCGTGATGCCGTGCACGCGTAGGGCGCGCGTGCACAAGGCCTTAGGCATAAGGATATTCTTTAGAACAATGCAACAGAGTAGACATATAAGATAACACAAGGTTGAGGCATAGAAAAGTTTCTCTTTTATTCATAATGAACATCTTTTTACATCGCTTGACTCAAAAGTATAAAATGCCCCACGGGCTTACAAACTTGGACGCAAAATGAGATAGCCGATCCATACATTATGTCCCTTTACATAGATTCAAAAACACAAAACACCTTGGGTGCGAGTAAGCACCATCGCCTTAGCGATATTCAGCAACGGAGAGAGTGAAAGGCTTCTAGCTTTAGCCTCCAAAAGTCTTGGCCACGAACCGCCAAGGATCCCAAAAGTCCGGAGAGAACTTCAGCTCCTCGCCGCGTTGCCTTGCGCCGGGGAACCTGCTACAACGAGGGTCAGTACTTCGAAAAGTACTGGTGAAGGCTAGCTGCTCAACTTTACCAAGCTCATGAGATGAGTTCTAATGAGTATGCTACAATTATGTGCTTAGGTGGGTTTCTATTCTTGCCTAGTTCAGATTTCATTTAGCAGGTATGCAAGAACAAAATAACATAACTCCACATGCCACCGTTCGGTGACTTTACCTGTACCGTCTGAACCACCTGTACAACTTACCATAGCCTTCCCTGTCACGAAGACATAGTTAGTCTGCACAGTTTAAATATACACAATATCTTTTTTTGTTGTTTAGGAGCCATCATGGGTTTAGTCTGGGCTGGCGGCGACGCTTGCAGCGCGGGTAGCTAGCCCCGCTATAATTCCCCGCTCCCTGTGCTAACTCATTTTAGCACGACTAAGAAAGTAGATTCCGCCCGGGTCGAAGCGGCCCGGTGCCCCGGTAACCGTTCGCAGGAACCTGGATCCCTTGTGCACAAGAATTCCCATGACCATTTCTATGAACCGAACTTCATAGATTTACTTACTAGCGATTTAAAGAATATCATGTACGAAACTGCTTCACTGTACTATCACAATCAACCAACAAGTTATATGAAATAACATACAGCAGTTTATAGAAGAACACTTTGAACTATCAATAAATACCAACCCATTAAACACCCAATGAACATGCATGCATCAATGAATTTATGCAAGGTTTTGTATGACAAGCAATGGGTGTTCCAAGCCTACTTCTTATCTTATCTTGTTATCCAACTTGTTACTTAATTGGTATCGTTTGATTGAATGCACAACTGAGTCAATTTTATTATGAACGGAGCCCTTGGAAAGAAGGTGCTTATCGAAATAGAGCCACTCACAAGTTGGTTGAATAGGAAGAAGAAGGAGAGATCTCTTAAGACTCCGCTCGTGCGTCGTCTACACGATCACCTGCACGCACCAACGGATGATCAATACCTCCTGCTTCGGTCTCCAAGGCTCGATACGAAATACGAAATCCTAAGAACGAAAGCAATAAAATCCATTGAAACCGTTCAAGAAAACGCAAGTCATAAAACCAACAAGAAAGCAACCAAGCGGCACGAAAACGGACAAGAAACCAACGCAACGGAAAGGCCCCTCTCGACTCTGCCGTCGAGTCCATCCTCGAGGCACAATCCATTGTATATGGGACCTGATTTCGAAGAAACCAATCCATAACGAGGAAAGGATCTTAATTCAATCTGTCCCGTTCGGACGGTCGTAAGTATTTCTTGGCCGCGCTCCCCGAGTAGGGGGAACGGGGCATTACATGATGACCCCTATATATACTACTTGGCGGGCCTCCGGTGTTCGAAAGACGCCGTGCCTTTGTAGGCCCCTGGATCTCCAAGAGAACTATGCCAATCCCATTTTAGCCAGATATCCCACGCGTTGGGAAAGTTGTTCTTAAACTGCATTCACTTTAGACGGTTAGGCGACCCATTGGATATTTATTTCAGTACTTTATTGGCATGTGTTTAAGTATCTTGTTATGTCCCTCTGAGGACCTGGTCCGCTGCCAGGTGTACCTGTTCTTGAGTATTTGCAGGAGCGCGGATTTGGATGGTTGGGTATGCTTCGTGGATATCTCCTCTTCGAGCCGTGATTGATAGCTGGTACTTATATTGTTTGAGTGAGTGGTACTTATATTGTATTCACTTTTCCCATTTGAGTTGGTAGTGGATTTGTTTCCATCCAACTATCATCCTTAGATATTTCTTATTGAGTATCTAGTTTCATAGATAATGTTTATTTATTTATTTCTATATGATTTTCATGTATGAGATCTAGATTATACCCTGTGACTTGTGACATATGTTTATACCACTTGTGGATTGATATTCATATTACAGCGTACGTGTGGATTTGGTTTTTATATATTGGAGTTGCCATATCCATGCGGCTGGCATGCTTACGTGTCCTAGTCATACGTATTTTTGGGACTGGGGCGTGACAGGAAGACTTCAGTAAAATTGGTGTTCAGAAGAAGAGAGCTAAAGATCCACAGGAGGATATGTATTCTCAAAGGGTGGAGCTGCTATATCATGGAAGACGAAGAAGCAGATTATGATCTCTCATTACTCAAGGGGATATGAGTTCTATGCACTGGTGGCTGCAACAGAGGGAGCAGGATGGCTTCAGAAGCTCATGTATGATCTCCAGTGGTTGGTGCGCATATTCGACGGTACCGATTTATTGCAACAACCAGGCGACTGCAGCGGTGGCATTAATGTCACGCCCCAGTCCCAAAGTGACGAGGGACTGGAGATACGTGGCAATGGCCAGCAGCACGCACCGATGGACAACCCAATTTAATGGATCCATCAGGGCATGCTTAAGCTGTAGTCTAGCAGTACTAAGTACAAGTCTCAAGTATTACTAATCTCATCCACAGAACAAACACAGATTAATGACGAAAATAATGCACTAGAATTAAATATGCAATATTAAATAAGGTTATCTTGGGAAACAAGCCCGAGAATTATTCTGTTACATTTAAGGAAACATAGGCTGGAAATAAAATACTGAAAAGGAAATACTGTGAATATGAAGCCGGTGCTCAGGAGAAGTCTTCTGCAACTATCTCGTCCTCGGTTCCGGGTTCTGCTCCAAGGAGTGCTCCTGTACCGTACACCTCGGGGTAGTTCTCCTCGGCTATATCTGGGGACATAGTCCATTCCAGGTCCTCAGGGGACATAACAAGGTACAGAAAATACAAGCCAAAATATATGCAGTGCAGCAATAATGAAACAGCAGGGTAAATATGTAAACCAGCTAGTGATATGCAAGTGAGAGTTTTAGTCATACTCAGGCTGAGACTACTACAGGATCAGTGTCGAAGAAACCATAGCAGTATTTTCTCGAAGAGCCAGTAAGGAACCAAAGCTCTGTATCAGAGTCTAAGGCACCGCCAGATAAAAGTATTTATATTATATTATATTCAGCCTTGATATGATAATACTCTCCCCATCCCATGAAATCTCACGTCACAGTTCCAGAATATATCAGGTACAAGTCACGCAAGATTGAACTAATGCAATGAGTCAGGCTAGAATCTAAGCATGTAAACTGGAAATGACATGAAAATGTAGCCTATACGGAATCACCAGGTGTATCTCAGGCAATTCCGTCACATGAAGAGTGTCAGGTGTCCTGGGTTGAGCAGTTAAACAAGTTCACATATGAAGCTACAGAAATCAAGTAAAATACTATAACCAGAAATATCTGAGAATTGGCAAGCTTTACTTGCCCACTGATGTATAACCAAGTCCAGGAAATAGGTAGCAAAGCTGCAAGTTTTGGCAAGGTACACTTGCCTGTGGTTCCGACTCGGTTCGCAGTTCTGACTTCGGCGGGAATTGCAGGCGGTACTCCGGTTGCTGAAACAAACATCACTATCAGATCCAGAAAATATCAATCAGCTAGAAACGCCTGTCCTTGGGTCCAATTTGGAGATAAGGGCAAAACGGTAATTTCGGATCAAAACGGGGTCCACCGGTGGGCCCGCTTTGCACCGAAAAATGCGTCAGGGTCAAAGGTCTCCAAGTTCACCAAACTCAGTGTCAACAGATCAGAAACGCTGATACGAACCCAACGAAACTTTCAGAATTGAATTCCGATGAGCCGTTCACAAAATCGCCCGTTGAGTGGGGCCTGTGGGGCCCACGACACGCGATATCGTCAACGTTCTCAGAATTGAACCAAACTTGACCCACAGGACCAGTGTATTGCTACGAGTCCGATGGCGTAAGTTTCGTCTCGATCAGACGTATGTGCACGAAGTTAGGGTAAATTGCAGAAAAGTCGGATACGGGGCGATGTCCGCGGATACGCGTTGATTCCGGTGTGCACGCACACCCAAATCGACTTCTGCGAAATCCCACCCGTCCGTATCGACGAGGCGCACATATCTGTGAAGACCGTGCGCGACCAAGTCGTCCCGTTTGGCGGGGCGTACTCAGTTCCGGGGTGAAACAGGGTCTGGTTTTTTCCTGTTTTTGGATCGCGGTGTGCGATCACCACAGGACGCGATGTCCCGAACAGTTTGTCCGGACACCGAGAGGGTCATACAGGCTTCGCAACGCAATTTGCGAAATCGAGAAAGGAGCTACAAATAAAAAGATACACGCACCTGAAGGGGACCCAAAAACCAGGGCCAAATCGTGTCCGACACGTGCCGGACACCAAATCGAATTAGGGTTAGGGTTTCGGCTCGGTGCTGTCCGAGCTCCGGCGGGGGAGGCCGGGCTCAGGCGGAGGGGCTGGGGCACGGGCGACTCGGGGAGCAGCTGCGGCCGCTGCTGCTGTTGGTGCTGCTCGCCGGGGAAGGAGGAGGAGGAGGCGGCGTCCGGTGGCTCGGGGAGAGGGCTGGGCGCGGCGAGGCGGGCGGTGACGTCGACGGCGGCGCGGCTGGGGCACGGCTGAGGGGTGCGGCGGTGGAGGGGTTCTGCCGAGGCGGAGGGGGTTTTTAGAGGCGGTGGGGGAGGCGGTCGTGGCCGTGGGAGGCGGAGCCGAGCGGGGGAGGCGGAGGTCGTAGGGGTGTGGGCGGGCGGAGCACCGGGCGGAGCGGGCGGCGGCGGCGTCTCCGCCGCGAGACGCGGTCGGGCTGAGACGTGGGAGAGAGGCGGGTCGGCGGGTTCGGGTCGGGCGGCGGCGGATCCGACCCGACCCGCTAGGGCTGAGTCTGGGCCGGGTTGGGCTGGGCCGGGCCAACGGGCCGCGGGCCGGGTTGGTTTATTTTAAAAAGAAAATTAGTAATAATAATAATAATAATAAAACATTTAATAAATAAATAAATAATTAATTAATTAAATAAATAGTTTTTAGGTATTTAAAAATAGGTCCGGGGTCCGATAAATTCCAGAAAAATTGCCCTAAGTCCAGTTTTCCATTTTACATCCAAAAATATTATTTTCATAATATTTTAATATCATTTAATATCAATTAAAAATTATTGAATAATTAAAACCCTGTTTTTAAATTACAGAAAATTCCAGAAAATTGTGAAAAATCCAGATTTTAAAATTTTGAAAAATCAGGGGGTTTACAATATATCCCCCTTAAGAGGATTGTGTCCTCGCAATCAAAGAATAATCGGTCAACAGAGATGACGCGGTCGCAACATCGTTTTGAAAAATACATCGCAAGATACTTAGGGAAGTACCGTTTCCCTAAAAATTGAAAGTTTACACTTTCCAGGAAAATCTAGTTAAAATTATAACTTTTATGAAAAACCAGGTTGTTATTAACAAGTTACAATTTACTAGGTTGGGGCTGAGGTCACGAACCAACGGGCACGAACTACACAAGACTAGGAACGGAAAACTACAAATCACTTACTCGCATCATCTTCCTGCACAGCAATCGCGTAAGCTTGCTCTCGTCCTTGAGGTAGATTCCTCTGCTGCTGCTGAGCTTGCTGGTAGGGTGCTGCTCGAGGCGCTGGTGGAGTTTGCTGGTTCGTCCTTGGTGTTCCTTCTCTACGCTCGGGGCAGTCTCTCACTGCATGCTGTCTGGATCCGCAGCCTAAGCAGAGACCGAGTTTACGTCTACATTCCTTCTCGACATGTCCTATCTTACCGCAGTGGTAACAGGTAGGAAGGTAGAAGGCTTTTGGTGCTGCTGTTGGCGAGCTTATTTGTTGACGCTTTGCAGACTCCTCTGATGCTGCTCTGGTTGGTGCGGATGTGGAGGGCCGCTTCAGTTTGGTCTCTCTCTTGGTGACGCGCTCTATGCGTCGAGCCGCAGCAAGAACGTCCGAGTATGATGTTCGTGCGACGGACCCAATTAGTTTCTGCAGCTCAATGTTCAGTCCGTCGAAGAATTTCTCGGCCTTCTCTTCCTCAGTCGGGATCAGGGTGGGGGCGAAGCGGCTCAGACGAATAAATTCTGCGTTGTACTCTTCCACCGTCATGGAGTCCTGAGTGAGGCGATTGAACTTGTCCCGCAGTTCTGATCGAGCGATGGCTGGTATGTACATCTCCTGGAAGAGTCTGGAGAACTCCTCCCAAGTGACTCGGTCTGGTCCGAGTCGCATCTCCTCGGATAGCCACCAGTGATGGGCATTGTCCGTCAACTGCATTCTGACGGCTGTCATCCAGCGTTCTCGTGGAAGCTCGGCTGCTTCAAGTTGATGCCGTATGTTAGTGAGCCACTCATGAACTTCTGTGGGCTCCTCTTTTCCAGAAAAAGTGCGGGGCTTCAGTTGGCGAAAGTCAGTGATTGAGCCTGTAGTTGGCCGTCGAGCTGGTAGGTTGGCCTGCCCCAGTGCAGTTACGATGCTGTCCCTTAAGAAGTTAGCTTCGCGACGCTGAGCCTCGTGTTGGACTTGCTGCTGAGCTTGCATCATCGCGTAGATCATTTAAAATATTTGCTGCCCGTCGATTGGCTGTCCTGGTGGGAACACGGGCATTGGTGGAACGAACTACGGCGGAGGTGGAATGTCATCGCGCCGGAATCGGGAGGTAGGTTGACCTGCCGGATGGCTCTGTTGAGTTGTGGGGATTCCTCCGACTGGTGTCACTTCGTCGTCGTAGGTGACACCTGTAGCTTGTGGTGTTCTGGCGGGAGTTTCGTTGCACTCTTGTGGGTCCATTTCCCTGTATCCAAAATAACCAATAAGAGGCGCACAGGAATCAAGGTAAGATGCAAGTTCAAGTTAGTTCGAATACGATACAGATATCAAAAACGAATCAAGCAAGTGGATGAGATCCTAAAATTTATCCTATTTTATTGCAGGCCTGTTCGGTCCCTAAGTTGAAACCGAACAATTTAGTCGTTGACCTGCATGGGCCACCATAAAAACCATGTCACGCCCCAGTCCCAAAGTGACGAGGGACTGGAGATACGTGGCAATGGCCAGCAGCACGCACCGATGGACAACCCAATTTAATGGATCCATCAGGACATGCTTAAGCTGTAGTCTAGCAGTACTAAGTACAAGTCTCAGGTATTACTAATCTCATCCACAGAACAAACACAGATTAATGACAAAAATAATGCACTGAAATTAAATATGCAATATCAAATAAGGTTATCTCGGGAAACAAGCCCGAGAATTATTCTGTTACATTTAAGGAAACATAGGCTGGAAATAAAATACTGAAAAGGAAATACTGTGAATATGAAGCCGGTGCTCAGGAGAAGTCTTCTGCAACTATCTCGTCCTCGGTTCCGGGTTCTGCTCCAAGGAGTGCTCCTGTACCGTACACCTCGGGGTAGTTCTCCTCGGCTATATCTGGGGACATAGTCCATTCCAGGTCCTCAGGGGACATAACATGGTACAGAAAATACAAGCCAAAATATATGTAGTGCAGCAATAATGAAACAGCAGGGTAAATATGTAAACCAGCTAGTGATATGCAAGTGAGAGTTTTAGTCATACTCAGGCTGAGACTACTACAGGATCAGTGTCGAAGAAACCATAGCAGTATTTTCTCGAAGAGCCAGTAAGGAACCAAAGCTCTGTATCAGAGTCTAAGGCACCGCCAGATAAAAGTATTTATATTATATTATATTCAGCCTTGATATGATAATACTCTCCCCATCCCATGAAATCTCACGTCACAGTTCCAGAATATATCAGGTACAAGTCACGCAAGATTGAACTAATGCAATGAGTCAGGCTAGAATCTAAGCATGTAAACTGGAAATGACATGAAAATATAGCCTATACGGAATCACCAGGTGTATCTCAGGCAATTCCGTCACATGAAGAGTGTCAGGTGTCCTGGGTTGAGCAGTTAAACAAGTTCACATATGAAGCTACAGAAATCAAGTAAAATACTATAACCAGAAATATCTGAGAATTGGCAAGCTTTACTTGCCCACTGATGTATAACCAAGTCCGGGAAATAGGTAGCAAAGCTGCAAGTTTTGGCAAGGTACACTTGCCTGTGGTTCCGGCTCGGTTCGCAGTTCTGACTTCGGCGGGAATTACAGGCGGTACTCCGGTTGCTGAAACAAATATCACCATCAGATCCAAAAAATATCAATCAGCTAGAAACGCCTGTCCTTGGGTCCAATTTGGAGACAAGGGCAAAACGGTAATTTCGGGTCAAAACGGGGTCCACTGGTGGGCCCGCTTTGCACCGAAAAATGTGTCAGGGTCAAAGGTCTCCAAGTTCACCAAACTCAGTGTCAACAAGTCAGAAACGCTGATACGAACCCAACGGAACTTTCAGAATTGAATTCCGATGAGCCGTTCACAAAATCGCCCGTTGAGTGGGGCCTATGGGGCCCACGACACGCGATTTCGTCAACGTTCTCAGAATCGAACCAAACTTGACCCACAGGACCAGCGTATTGCTACGAGTCCGATGGCGCAAGTTTCGTCTCGATCAGACGTGTGTGCACGAAGTTAGGGTAAATTGCAGAAAAGTCGGATACGGGGCGATGTCCGCGGATACGCGTTGATTCCGGTGTGCACGCATACCCAAATCGACTTCTGCGAAATCCCACCCGTCCGTATCGATGAGGCGCACATATCTGTGAAGACCGCGCGCGACCAAGTCGTCCCGTTTGGCGGGGCGTACTCAGTTCCGGGGTGAAACAGGGTCTGGTTTTTTCCTGTTTTTGGATCACAGTGTGCGATCACCACAGGACGCGATGTCCCGAACAGTTTGTCCAGACACCGAGAGGGTCATACAGGCTTCGCAACGTAATTTGCGGAATCGAGAACGGAGCTACGAATAAAAAGATACACGCACCTGAAGGGGACCCGAAAACCAGGGCCAAATCGTGTCCGACACGTGTCGGACACCAAATCGAATTAGGGTTAGGGTTTCGGCTCGGTGCTGGAAAAGCTCCGGCGGGGGAGGCCGGGCTCAGGCAGAGGGGGCTGGGGCACGGGCGGCCGGGCTCGTCGGAGGCGACGCGGGGACGCGGCCGCTGCTGCTGTTGGTGCTGCTCGCCGGGGAAGGAGGAGGAGGAGGCGGCGTCCGGTGGCTCGGGGAGAGGGCTGGGCGCGGCGAGGCGGGCGGTGACGTCGACGGCGGTGCGGCTGGGGCACGGCTGAGGGGTGCGGCGGTGGAGGGGTTCTGCCGAGGCGGAGGGGGTTTTTATAGGCGGTGGGGGAGGCGGTCGTGGCCGTGGGAGGCGGAGCCGAGCGGGGGAGGCGGAGGTCGTGGGGGTGTGGGCGGGCGGAGCGCCGGGCGGAGCGGGCGGCGGCGGCATCTCCGCCGCGAGACGCGGTCGGGCTGAGACGTGGGAGAGAGGCGGGTCGGCGGGTTCGGGTCGGGCGGCGGCGGATCCGACCCGACCCGCTAGGGCTGAGTCTGGGCCGGGTTGGGCTGGGCCGGGCCAACGGGCCGCGGGCCGGGTTGGTTTATTTTAAAAAGAAAATTAGTAATAATAATAATAATAATAAAACATTTAATAAATAAATAATTAATTAATTAATTAAATAAATAGTTTTTAGGTATTTAAAAATAGGTCCGGGGTCCGATAAATTCCAGAAAAATTGCCCTAAGTCCAGTTTTCCATTTTACATCCAATAATATTATTTTCATAATATTTTAATATCATTTAATATCAATTAAAAATCATTGAATAATTAAAACCTTGTTTTTAAATTATAGAAAATTCCCAGAAAATTCCAGAAAATGGTGAAAAATTCAGATTTTAAAATTTTGAAAAATCAGGGGGTTTACAATTAATTTTTCTCTCTTCAATGGTTAGAAGAGATCTGTGCGGCTCGCACATGGTGCTGTATGAGCGCATCAAGGATGGCGTCATGGTAGCGGTTAATGTTCGAAGCTAGATGATTCTAGCAGGTTCGTTCATGACACTACATGAGCGCATCAAAGATGACATCATTACAGTGGTTGATGATCGGAGTCATGAGGGTGTCACGACCCGCACCCAAAAATTGGGCATGAGTCATGGGTATGTCCAGCCAACGTCACAGCATCGACGGTAGAACGTTGTCTAGGTCCAACATAGCTATCTATTAATGATATTAAACCTGTCAACATATCTCAATTCCAAACAGAGGACAATGAATATGCATATGATCATTAATTCATGATGTACTCAATCACAATAACTATAAAAAAGATAAATGACATGATAAGATATGAAAATGATATAAAAGAAGTTCTGACATAAGTCTAGAAAATATCTTAAATAATAACAACAATTATAAGAGCCTAACTATCTCAACACAGATCTCAACATAATACAACTCAAGTCTCAAGGTTTAGAATAATCCAATACATAAATAAATTAGGCTAAGTGTTGTCTAAACAACTGCGGGTGGTACCTCCTCCAGATGGAGTGGCTCCTTTGGGATCTCCGGGATATAATCGCCATATACTCCTGGGCCATAATAGGTAGGACAAAAATTCTCAAGATCCTTTAAAAATTGCTATCCAGTCAGGATTGGAGTGAAGCACAAACACTAACAGCAGTTTCAATTATATGGACAAAAACTATAAAGCAATGTAAGAAAATACATAATGAAAGAAAATACTAGAATATAAGGAAAAATCTGGAGAGACATGTAATCATCATATAGAAATAACTAGCAGTGAACATATATATGTGAATGCTGGAAATGAATGTACTGGAACAAGAATAAAAATACTGGCTAAGTGCCATAAAATAACAGTTTGCTATGTGATCGACTTGGGACTAGATCAGGCTTGTTATATATGATTGTCTATGATACATGCGAGGTCAGGCTAACCATATGGTTAGCTATGATACGAGCAAAAGTCAGGCTAATCATATATAACATGCTATGAGGCATGTAAATGGTCAGGCTACACCCTACACGATATGTGGGGTGAGCTATAATGCATATAAGGTGGGGTATGATCACATCACCTGCTAATATTTTTCCGTCCCTAGCTAGTATGATTGATCAAATCATGACTCCTCATGACAAGTATCTATGATACTATCCCGTGTATCCACTATGTCGGAATCAAATATACACTACAACTAGAATCATAGTAATGATCAAAATAATAAAAACTGTCAGAGAATGTACTCACCTGATGTCCGGAGCAATGAATATCAAATAATGTCTGAACTGGAGTCCAAGTGACCTATATATGATGTATCAATGTCAAAGAGTGTTTTGAAGTCATAAATAAGTCTTAAATAGATTTAAACCATGTTTCTAGGTCAAAGCTAGTCAACTCTAGGTAACACTAGCCTATACCTAGGTTTCTAGGTCCATACCTTGAAGGTATTAGCTATAATAGCTAATGTTAGATGCTAAGATAATGTATATACTAAGTATCAATATATAATTCATATACTAGTTATCTACTAATTAGTATTACCTTAGTATTGGCTAATACCTTAACCAAAAGTTCACTACCTAGACAATACCTTATACCCTAACTAGATCAACTAGCTATATTGAGTATACTAGTTAATACATTTACTATATAAAACTTATCTTAACTATATACTAATAGTTATCTTACCTCATAACCTTGTATCTTGATACACTCCTGAGATTAATTCTCACCTTGGTGCCAATATCTTGATACCATCATTTATCTTGACATCTCAATACTTCTCACTTAGTTATATATATAACATTACATAAACTATTTTATATACTATTATTACTTAAATACCTTATCTCTTAACCTTAGTTATATGGTACCAACCTCAGCTTATCTACTTGGCTAACATACCTTATCATACACTATTTCTCAATTCTTATACCACCTCCCATATCTGATACTGAGGTGTATCAGATACCATTATCTATAAATACTCAAGGTATCAATATTACATTCCCAACTGGAATCCCCCCTCAGACATGGCACTTCAAAATGAACTCACTACTCTAACCCTCTAATTAGCATACACTAGCATCTGAACCCTCTAGGTTGAACTCTATGTTCTCCCCACTGAAACTTTGTGCACAAATTTGCACAACACACTACCACTCTCCCCACACAAGTTGTTGTACCACAAGCTCCCCCCAACTCTGAACCACACTTGCTGGCAGCCCTACCCAACTGAACTAATGCCTGAGCACCAACTGCAGCTTCAGTTGCTGCTGCTACTACATATCTGCTTGATGAGGGCCTAATGTTGTTGTCAAGGCAAGTGCACAAAAGTGCACTTGCCACATTGCATCAGTGCCTTATTGACATTGTTGTTGTTGTGCTCCCAAGTGCTTAGCACTGCTGCCAGTCACAAATTTTATGGGATACCCAACTCCTCACTACTACTACTTGAACACTCTATGGTGGGAACATTGATACACAATATCATCACTCACAGACTCTACGATACGAAGTTGGTATCCTATATAATACCATACCCCTTCCACTGTTATAGACTGAACTCTCAACTATACAACTTCCTAATGTAGCACAAGCCTGCATCTACCCGATCCTAGCTGCTGCTACCTAATTCCTGCACAAACACCTACAGACCCCCATACTGAGCTCATCTCTGTCAGTGCAGTGACTTGCACTGACCCAACCTCCCCGAAACAGTGCTACTTTAATATGCCAATACTGACACACCTTCCTAATTTGGTATTGTCCTACATCAATTTGCTTCTCCCATTCCCTTAGCTTACTCAAAACCTGACCTCTCATACATGCACACAAGTCTTCCTACTCGACTGTGCAATTAACACAAATCCACTGTATACTAGTTACCCTATCTTAACTCACTGATAACTTTACTTGGCAGTAACACTCACCTCAACATCCAACACCTCAACCCATTGTAACTCACTGCACCATCAAAACTGTGCTCAAATGACACTAAGCTACTCCACACTTGTTTAAACATGTATGTATACACCTATAATGTAATACATATATATACATGCAACAGGGAATAAACATCTAATAGGCACATTTCCATTAAGAGTCAAATTATCAAACAATTTGAGTGCACAACCAAGATACTCATGATACACAACCAATCTTCCCCCAATATGCAACTAATGGCATATACACATATCAAATATATATATATATATATATATATATATATATATATATATATATATATATATATATATATATATATATATAATATGATTAGTTGTTATGAAAAAAGGGAAAAATATATTCTTAAACATAAAACCCAAAATATGCACACCACACCATGAAAAAAATACCATGAAAACCAATAGAGACTCATTCTCTCCCCTTGTGGCTATTCTTAAACCATGGGTGGGCTCCTAATGGTCACAAAACAAATAAAACATAATTTAGAATGGAGGTTTTGAGTATTCACTTATTGGGAGATGGATTCCCAATGTAAAGCCAGAGATTTTTTAGCCAAACTTCTCCTTCTCCAATGCTCCTTGAAACCTAAGCTTCTAGGCCTCTTAGATGATAAAAATGAGAGAGATTGAGATTAATTTTTCTTAAATTTGGTGTAGGAATGAGCGGTTTTGGGGAAGAACTAAATCTAGGGTTTCATGAACACTAAAATGAAACTTGAGTATAGGGCCGGCCAAGGAAGGCCTAGTGTTGGTTAAGGCAAAAAGTCCAAAATTTTCTCTAGAATTTTTATGAAGATTTTTCCAATAAGTAGGTTTTTCATCCCTAATGGAAACTTAAATAAATTTCTAATTAAATGAAGGGGGTTAACTAGTTATGTCCCAAAAATGGCTAGTCTAGTGTTGAGTTTAATGGTCACATCAAGTCTAGCCCACTAACCCATATTATTATTATTAATAATATATATAATATACATATTATGTAAATTATAAATAATATATATACAACTATTGCAAAAGATAAAAATACCTCTATTCTAGAAATATGGTAGTGATAGAGGGTCTGACGGATCCGTTCATATAATATGTAAACTCCCTCGACCAGATTTTAGTATTTTAATATTATTTCTAGTTAATTAGAATTAGTGTAACTTTTTAAAAATTATTTATTAATATATTCTATTGATTGTGCACCTGTTTGTTACACAATAAATTAGGGCACCACACTAGCTGTTAACCCTAAACTAATTTCACATCCCTGCCCTAGACTTGCTAGACTACATTTTCCGTATTTTTAGCAACTCCCAGAAACCTCGTTTTGTGCTTCGTTTTAGTCGCACAAATATCGTTACAAACGTACGTATTTAATTCCTATTTAATTTTCTGCTCTTTACCAACCTCTGTACCCTAGAGATTTGAGGACCAGTAGGCACCTGTTTTGCCCAACCAAAAATACGATAATATTCTACACTAATTGTATTACAATTATCGTATTGACACCGTAGAAAAATTATGACCCTAACTGCCCTTAAATAATTAATGAACACCGTGCGCAGTATTTATTAAATAATAAATACGGTGACCCGTATCACCTGCAGAATCAGGCCCTGCATCTGCCCAGACTCATCCCCGCACTTCCCAAAACACTTCCCCAGCATTTCCCCTCAATTCTGTAAATTTTGGTAATTTTTAGAACCAGGTGATTTTTCAGACAAATTGCATAATTGCGCAATTTCCCAATTTTTTGGACTTTTATGCAAATTGTGAAAAGATTAGGGTTTTTATGCAAAAATGTATGTGAGGTGGCCTAACCTCATTGGCTAGACAACCTAACACCTACATGTGGCATTATTATCCAGAAAAATCTATTAGAAAATATCCTAAATCCAAATTACCAAAATACCCCCAAAGTTCCATTTATTTACAAAATTGCCATTAACTTAAAACCTATATAAACCCTAAAACACACCCCTCTCTCTCATTCCCCGACTCCCCTCGGCCAGCTCCGGCGACCGCCTACCGCCGGACCACCGCCAACCCCTTCGCCCCTCCCCCGGCCACCTCCCCGTCCACCGCCACCCTCTCCGGCCACCGCCTCGGCCGTGGCGAGCCACCGCAGCATCTTCCCCTCCCTGCCCGACAGCAGCCTCCCCGACCTCCGACCGCCCACCACCGCCGCCCTAGCCGTCGTGGACCTCCGCCACCGACCTCATCCGCTCCGCCGTGACCTCCTCTACCCAACCACCACCGCCACACCTCCCCACGACCACCGTCCTGGCCGGTAGCTCCCCCGCAGCCTCCTCCCCGACTTCGCCTCCAAAGCACCACCACCACTCCCCGACGCTTCCCACCGCCACTCCGGCCACCCCCGACCTCCGCCACCACCACCAATCTCTCCGCCACCCTCCCCTCCTTCGATCCCTCAGCCTTGCCGGCCGTCTCCGCCGCTGCTCCGCCGCCGGCAAGCCCCGCAAGCTGCTGCTGCTGCTGCTACTGCTAACAGCTACTGCTACTGCCGTTGCTCCCCCGGCCGGCCGCCGTCGACTCCGCCGCCGTCCACCCGCCGTCGACGACCAGTGGACCCCACCTGTCAGTAGGTAAAATCCTAAACCCTAATAATTATGTATTTACATATATAACCCTATATGTATATATATATATATGTATATATATATATGTATATATATATGTATATTTATATGTATAATTATATATATAGGTATTATACTATTAATATATATTACATATATACTGTTATTTATACAGTGTATTATACTGTATATTATAGTATTATATATATTTACCAAATATATGTATATATATCTATTTTTCTATATATGTATATATATATATATATCCATATGTTATCATATATATATATATATTATTATTATTATTATTACTGTATTTACTAAAAATAGTATATATATTTTGTTCATTTTAATATATATGTATTTAATATGTATATGTATATATATATCTACATATATACTCATATATGTACAACTATATATATATATAGGTATATAATCTATATAACTATATATATGTTATGTAATAATTATTATATCTATGTATTTATACTATGTATATATATATCATATATATGTATATAGTATACACTATATTATAATTATTATATTACTGTGAATATACACAGTATATATATATACATAATGTGCATTTTATTTTTTTATTATTTATATGCAGTGTATTCCTTTTATTTTATATGTATATAAATATCAGTGTTATATATACACTGGTATATATACTACTATATATAACTGTGGTCACCTATAGACCCTGATAATATTGCTGGATAATACAGCTTATATTTATATATTTCTAATTCTTGCACTGTCTTTAAATTCACTATATATATTATTATATATGACAGTGGTCACATATAGACCCTGATATTATTTATATTGCTGAATAGTACAGCATTTATATATATTTAAATTCTGTTCTGTCATTTTATTTTATTATTATTTTAACAGTGGATAAACCCTGCTAAATATTATAGTATTATATATCTATATCAGTGGATATACCCTGCTACTATATACCTGCATTTTTTTCTGTTCTTTATATGCTATACTACTATACATATATTAGATCTATATATATACATACTATATATATATATCTATATTATATATATTATATGCTATATCTATGTGTATATATATACTATATATATATATATATGTGTATACTTTTTATACCACGATATTCACGAACCCTGTATCTTTAACAGGAAGTAGTTCCAACACAGCCAGTGACCTCCTGTCACCAGCACCTTCAAACCTGACTGCGAGATCAGGTTATCAAAAACACTATCAGGGAGTAGGCAAGTATACCTTGCCAAATTTACTGTTAAATTCAAGTAGTGTTTATTGTTATTATTGCTGAAATTCAAATGAACTGTTAAATGTTATTCTTGTAAATTTATAAATGAACAATATGTATCTGAGAATGTCTTGGGTACCGTCAACAGATACGTTGACTTAGTGTAATCAACTTAGTAGTTACAGACGTACCAACAATTGAGAGGATATTCTAATATTCTCCTAGACCCTATCACGGGAACACGCAACATGGTTGCAATGCATTTTTTGGATGTGAGCCGCGTATTTGACTAGCTACCAGTACGTGTGACCGCATCACGGATTAGAATAATTTAGGAAATATGCGACTTGACATTTAGTTACATTGGGAGGGGAGAACAACTAAAATACGTATGGGACACCCACCTCTTTACCATGTGCCGCACTCGACGGAGTGATACGGATGATATAAATATGTATTCATGTGACCATTCTCATCGTAGATGGAAAATTGTATAGTGCCCTTGAACGGGGGCATATGTGGCATATACTAGCCTGTCACTACAGATTGGTGAATTACGTCAGCATATGTCTAGCCACACATTTCCCATACGTACTAGGTTGTCTCAAATTGCATTTCACATAGATGGTTAGCATCCTGTATTTATTTTATTCAGTAATTTATATTCAGTATTTACACACATGGCATGTTGTTTTCCTGTATCTTGTTACGTCCCTCTGAGGACCTGGTTCCCTGCCAGGTTTAGCTGAGACACTCTACCCCACAGTACCTGGACTTGGACAGGAGTCTGGATATGCCCTTGAGATGGAGTCAAAGGAGATGCCGTCAGAGTCTACCTGAGTACCCCTGGAGATGGAGCTGCATATTTTGAGGATGTCATGCTAGTTTATCTTATTTCACTTCTGCTACTTTTTGTAGTGGGATTGTTCCCACCTGACCTTATCTGGGTTGTAAATGACATTTCGATTATAGCATCTTTATATTCAGCACTTTCTCTGTTATTCTTGTGGATGAGATAGATTTATCTGTATTTAGACTTGTAGTATTTTAGGACAGCGTAGCACATCACTTTGGGTCCATTAAAATTGGGTAATTCCTTAGTGACGTGTCAGCTGGCCAGTGACACGTGGCCTAGTTCCGTATATTTTTGGGACTGGGGCGTGACATAATACCTCAAGCGCAAGCTGACCATATGAACTATAAAGAAGCGTAGTACTCCATGTTATAGTGGCAACACCACATGAGGTACCTTGACAAGGTAAAGCCTCGGCTTCAGGCCTTGTCATAGCGGCGTAACACAACATATAATCAAGGACACATCATACATGGGCTTGGAGGACTTTTGATATTCTGTCTTTGTAATTATACCATAAAGTTTTATGCTATTAGTTCAAAGAGAAATATACTAGGCATCTATGTTTTGATTCAAAGAAGGATCATTGACTGGGAGAATATCAAGAACAGTGGGTAGTCCTTTGAGACATTGAGGGATTACGGACCCAGAACCACTGTTGTCTACTCTCTCTGTTCTCTGAGTAGAACAAAGTTCTGTGGGAGGATGGATTAGACGACTTAATAAATTCTAGGACATTTGGAATGTCCGACGTACCTTATAAGAAGCACGGTAGCACAATACTACAAAGGAGCAAAGGACTCCATGCTACAGTGGGTGATACCACTATGCAGTTCCTCGATAGGGTAATGTCTCGGCTTCGTGAGCCATATCACAATAGCGTAGCACCACATATAGGCATACGGCCTAATGTTGTAAAATGAAGAGTGGTAGATAGCACTACAAAGAGGCCGGTATCCTCATGTTACAGTGATATGACACCACCAAAAGGTACCTAGAGGGGGTAAAGCCTCGGCTACGCGAGCTATGTCACAGCGGCATAACACCGCAAGGAAGCACAAGGTTTCATGCTAGATAGTTTGGCACTACAAAGAGGCTGGTACCTCATGCTATAGTGGATGAGACCACAATGAGGTGGGAACTCATCATTGGGCCATGTCATAGCAGAGTAGCACCGCAAGGAAGCGCAAGGCTTCATGCCAAGGACTCTTTAAAAGAACTCACCTAGAGTGTACGGAAAAAGATATAGGCCGTCTCTTGAGGGTAAACTTGTAGACGCCCAAGATACATACACCAAAACAAGGCGTGCATATGACCTTTAATATGCAACCGGAAGCACAGCTGATGTCATTATGTAAGTGGAAAGAATTGCAGCTATGGTGCAGAATTCAAGGCTTAGTCCATTCTTGTATCATACTATTATTCGACCCATGTAGAAAGATTCAAGTCGAAGCGATATCTATCCTAATGCATGATGGGCAGTCACTATGGGGAACGTTCAACCTATATATTGAGATATGTGTTAGATTGTTGGTATTTTTACCTTTGTACTAGTAAAGATAGTCCCACATTGGCTACACCACCAAGTGGGTATCTCAATATAATACTTTGTATGTGTTGAGGTGTGCACATGGGGTGTGGTGGGGCACATGGGTACCATGTGGGAGTATTTTATTAGAAAAAAAAGGATTAACTCCTCAATGAAAGCTTTTAAGCTTTTTGTCATGCTCTTGGATATTATTCCATAGGAGCTAAGTCCCAAAGGGGCTTAAAGACTTAGACTCGGATTCGGACTCAAGGGCGCAAAGTTGCGCTTTATTGGTGCACTTTGCACTTAGCACATCAGCATCGTCGCAAGGCACTTGTGCACTTTTGTTGCGCTCGTACGCTCATTTTATGTCCGAGTTTTATGCTCGGGTTGCATGTGCGTGTTGCATGAATGGGCGCTGAGCGGGCTATGCATTGGGCTGCGATTGTGGGATATTAATTTTGTATATTAGTTTTTTAGTCCCACATCGAAAAGAAGAGGAGGATGGAATTCCATCCTTCTCTTTATAAAGAGCCATGTAGCCTCATTTTGAGACACACCAAAAAATTAAGAAAAATGAGTTCAAAGGAGTCCGTTCGAATCACAGAAGGAGGTGACTACGAGCGTTCTAGAAGTTCTCTTGTGAACTTGCTGGCTCCTGGGAGAAGATTATCGATAGATGACGAATCTTACTTTGAGCAACGATGGTCTTCACCGTCCCAGCAAGAATATTTTTATTCTGTCTTCTTATCATTTTTCTTCTTTGTTCGTTCTGTCTGATTGCAACTGCATTTTGAAAGGAAGAATGAAGGTTGTTTTTGTTTTGTTGGTTCTTATTCTATCTCAATTGCAACTGCGTTTGCAAGAAAGAACAACATTTGTTTCTACAAGTTGATTTCTGGAGTTGGCACTCGTCTTGAGTTTAGATCTTCATTCAGGAAGATCTTGTACCATCCTAACAAGCTCGTTCTTTGTTTTGTTGCTACCTTCATAATAAGCTCGTTCAGAGTTTTGTTTCTGACATCTGTTCAATCATCTGAAGATCTGTCTCAGAAAATAACACGGTAAACAAATATTTTTTTGCTAAAAAGAAATGAGTACTATTACAGAATATGTATCTTATTGAAAAAGATGAGCACTCATGAAATAAAAGATTCGTAAAAGTATGATCATCGTTGATGATATGAGAGAATTAGAAGCAAAAAGAAGAATTTCCTTCGCGGAAGCTTATATCTTCTGAATAAATTTCCAACTTTTTTTCTCGAAAAACAAATACTTAAACCAACAAAATGCTTAATAAGATTGCTTGAATCTTGATGAAGCCATACTAGTTATAATGATTTATTTTTACTTTTTACTCTACCATTCCATTTCAGTTGTTCGTAATGATCCTGGTAGATGGATTATTAGGCCATCTCCAATGGAGATTTATATCTCCCCTAATTATATGATAGCAATTATTTTTTGAAAAAAAAATTATTCCAATTGTGGTTTCTATTACAATTTATATACTACGTCTCTGCCCTATTTCTATGGTAGAAATATTTTTTAGAAAAAAAAACTTCTCCTGCTGGTGGTTTCGATCCTAATTTCTATTCTATGTGGCGGATGTAGGATGGATTTCTCATATCAATTAATATTGGGACCCATATTATTAAATTGATTAATTTTTTTATGTCATGTAGGATAGAAATGAAGAACCATTTGAGAGTTTTTTTGTTATATGCAATTTCTATGTAAAAACTCTGCCAAATAGGAAAGGAATTTTCTTCAGTACAATGACAAGTAGGATAGAAATACAATTTTAGAAATCCCCATTGGAGAGGCCATCTCCAAATTCCAATGGTGACTTATATAATTGAGTTTCTATCTTACTTGGCATTTTACTTTAAGAAAATTTCTATCCTAATTAGTAGAGTTTCTACTTAGAAATTGCACACACACAAAAAAAACTTTTCAATGATTCTCCATTTCTATTCTAGGTGTCAGAAAATAAAATAATGAATCTAATGGTATAGGCCCAATATTAATTAATATGAGAGATGAGGAATTTCTAAGAGAGCATAGAAATTCTCCATCCTACATCAACGTCGTCGTGTAGGATGAAAATTATGATAGAAATTATGGTTGGAAGCATTTTTTTTTCTAAAAATATTTTTACCATAGAAATAGGGAAGATAGAAACCCCAATTAGAGATGACCTATGTTGGCAATTTATTATGTAGGGTCGTGATTTGAAGACAAACTAAAAACTTTGATTGCAAACTTGTAGAGGTAATATTCTTTTGAAGTCCATAACATCTGGCTTAACTTTATTCTTTCTGTTTAGAGTTTGGAAAGCTAAATATAGGACATTATTTAATTTTATATCACAAATATATTAATTACTATTTTTTACTATTGTTAGCAATAACTTAACAACTACCACACACCAAGGGATCAACAAATGAACCATTTAGTATTTTTAATTAATATATTTATTTTTTTGGTTTTTTCAACACAAGTTCCACAAATCAATTTTTTTTTTTTCTAAAAATAATAATATATGTTAGA
Source organism: Iris macrosiphon (assembly GCA_036927795.1). NCBI lineage: Eukaryota > Viridiplantae > Streptophyta > Magnoliopsida > Asparagales > Iridaceae > Iris > Iris macrosiphon. Next base: position 21,173,854 of record JAYESA010000009.1, on the reverse strand, counting down.
TATATTATCCGTATAGAAAGAAGTTTGGTGAAATTGATGTATAAAAATAGAATATTCCAAAAATTAGTTTAATCTAGTTTTTATTTCCTCTATATTAGATTATAAGTATTTTATGTGGATCATATCATTTATGATTCCCTTGATTCTACCACTTTGTGGTATTTTTTATTTTGTTCCAATTCCAGAGGCTTTCTCCGATCAGGCAAGCAACCTAAGCGACTAGCTTCTACCAGGAGCAAAGCTTTTTAGAAGATTCTAGAGACATTATGGTAGGAAGACCGACCACTACATAAAGCGTGCATGAACGGTACTAGCAAAAGTGAAAACGATACGACGACTAGGTCACGCTTGCAGACGGAAAGCCAGAAACGAGTGCTTACCTAAAGAGTGCTAGTGAAAATAAAAAGTGTGATGAGCTTTGAATGGAAGTCCCAGTAAACGGTGGCAGAAAATCTAACTGTCCTAAGGTAGCAACATTTCTTGTCACTCGGAATTGGCCGAGAATTAGAGCTTTTGGGTGGACATAGTAGTCCAAGTCCCGGAAGCCCAGAATGAGCATATATTTCAAGAAAGGTTTGAACAAGGTGTACTTTGTGAAGAGGCTATCGGCTTTAAGAGAACCACGTTAACGCCTAGCCTATTACCATCAATTCAAATCCTGGATCTTCGAATTTAGAGAGCTATTGAGAAAGATCAAGAATTCTCACTATTTCTTAGATTCATGGATCAAATTCGAAATAGATCGAGTCATCTGTTCCTTTATCCAAGAAAACGTATTTCTATTTTGTATGGTACAATCATTGATCCCGAAATTCTATAATAAGTTAGATAGGTAGCTAGTATAGTTCCCAATCCACGAATCTGCCATTGTACGAAAATAATTATACTAAACCACTGAGCGACTAAAGCCGGGATTTCCAATTTTACTCCACCCAAAGGGTCGAGAAAGGACTTATGTATGGCCTCATTGTTCAAGTAAAGATGGAAGATTTTGGCTTTTATTCTTCCTTCTCTTGGAGAAGAAGTATTTCAAATGAAACAAATTCCTTTCCATTCTGTTGTGCTCGGCGAAGGAACTACATAAGCATACTTTTGCGAATCTAAACTTCTTAAGTAAAGGTCATATCAAAGTAAAGGCAAGCGAAGTGAGGTCCCTAAGAGTGTACCACCTCTCGTAACACAAGGAATCCTGCCCCTAGAAACAAGTAAGTACAGGTCTAGCGTCTAAAATAAACCAAGTGATTTAGACAAATATTGTTTGTCGATAGCCTTGGACCAATCAATCAAATATTGATTAATACGTAATCGATCGAACACTACTTGAAAACGGTCCTTCTGCTTAGAAATAAAATGTTCCAATTGTTCTTGGAAATTCATGATGCGTATAACGTGCTCATACTGACAGGTTAGGAGCTTCCCCCTGAAATAGTTAGGCTAGTCCCTTTATTTGTCGATTTCCAATCTCGAAACTGAGAATGCCACGTCACAAGCTGATCTATGGACAACATCGTTGTGGTAAAGGTCGTAATGTCCTATCTATCATCGTAGAAGTTGTTCCTTTGAAATATTATGGTTCTCGGGTATCCAATCAATCCATCCTCCAAACCAACTAAACCAGACCATATATAACACAAAATTTCTCCTCCACTTCCTTTTAGTCGAGCTTCTCAATCTGTCATATATAACACAAAATTTCTCCTCCAATTCTTTCTAGTCGAGCTTCTCGATCTGTCATTATGCCTCAAGAAGTAGAAAAAAATGGATTCATATTTGAAGAGTGCATAACCGCATGGATAAGCTCACACTAACCCGCCAATTTCAACTATTCGTATTAAATAAAAATACTTCGGAGTTGAAGAGAAGTATCCAAATAATATGTCTTATCTTTTTTTATTCAATAAGATATTGTAAGCCCTCACTACGCTCGTAGGTCAAAAACTCCTGCTCGGTCGTCAATTTCATACCAGTATTTGCATTTTAGTAGCTTTTCACGCCCTTCTTCTTTCTCATCATAAACCGGGAAAGATTCAACCTTAACAACTACTACTTCTTCTGCTTTGTCTCTCTTCAATCAAAAGTTCCTCCCAGATAGATTACATGGCTTAACTTACTAAAATAATATGATTTATGTATTAATCGTATATTTTGTCTTTTAAATATTTGCCAAACATCCTTCTGCAATTTCGATCTATTATTCATACATGCCTTATTAGTCAGTGTATACATTTTCGAGAAGAGAGGAGAGGAAAGGAGACTGTGTGTCACTACCACATTCTGAAAACAGGGGTAATTTTGACTTTTTCTGTATTTAATATTTCGTGTATTTAAATTAAATAATTTCGTGAGATGTGTAATTAAATATATTATTATTTACAGTGTTCATTAATGTTGAGCTGGTAGACTTGACCTAGAAGCCCACTAGACGAACACCTGACAGAATTTTGGGGATTGTGTATTTAATTACATTATTTAGGATTTAATTATTGGATGTCGTAATTGATTACAGTAATTTAATTAATTGTTGCGTCCTGCCCTTGCTTCGATATTTGGAGCGCTACCCTAGCTTTTGCCTTCCAACAAATTTCACAACCTTGCCCTAGACGTGCCTGCCTTCCATTCTAATATTTTTTTAACTCATAATTATGATCTCTTGGGCTTCATTTTAGCCGCACAATATTCGTCGCGGACGTCTATTTAATTTCTGAATAAATTCCAACTTTGTATCGTTGTGCGTTCCAATCGAAATTGGAGGCAATCTTGACCTATTTTTCGTACGGCCCAAATTAGGGTAATATTCTGTTCTGAGCCTTCTTCATTAATGATATTGATGACCCGACCTAATTTTGGCCCCATGTATTCCTAATTAATTTTAGAACGCCAAGTGTATATAATTTTAATTAATTAAATTCAGAAACTTATTTTTGTGTAATTTTTCATTTATTGGGGACTTAATTGCAAAATTGCAATGATGTGTCACCATCCTATTGGTTTAACCCAAATGAAGGAAACCAACCCCCTTCTTTGACTAGTCAATAACATACCCCCTCTCCTCCTTTCTTTTGTTGCATTTTTACTCATGTTGAATCTAGGCCTTCCATTTCAAATGGAGCCATCCCCACCACACAACCCCTTGCATATTCCCTCAACCCTTTCCCAAGGAAACCCCATCCCAATATTTTTGGCCGGCCCTAATTTCTAGGGGGGTCACATCACCTCCTTCCCCATACAAAAGCCACCACCCTCTCCAAATAAATTCTTCACAAAAATAATACTACACCTTCACCATACTCCACCTCAACCCATACTCCAAGGAGAACCGAGCTCTTTCCCCGGCGTTCATCCGACCTCACTCCGGCCATCCTCGGCCCCACATCCACTGACCAAACCATCTTCCCCGACCTGCCTTATTCCCACTGCAACCACCTCAGGAGCTCACCCTCAGGAACCCGACCACACCGGCCATCTCGAGCTCCCCCTCAGGAACCCGACCCCAGTTCGGCCTCCCACCAGTTCATCGAACCACCGCTGCCCGCTGAGCAACCAGTCCGGCCTCCCACCAGTTCATCGAACCACCGCTCCCTGCTGAGCAACCAGTCCGGTACCCTGCCTCGACGAGCTCCACCTACAGCCCGGGATCCCCGTACCCCGTTCATCCCCGAGTTGAGCCCCGACTCCCTGCTCCGGTCGTCTTCCCGATCGGTTCCCCCTTGCACCACCACCATTAGAGCCAACCACCCCGGCCATCCTCGACCCCAGTTTGGCCTGTTCCTCTACGCCGAAGTTCGACCAGAGTCTCCTCCCCGACCGGTTCGTCCATCCCCTGCGCTCTCTTCAGCCTCGCCGGAGTTCAGACGAACCCGACTGCACCGGAGCTGACGAGCAGCGATTTCATCCCTGTCCACCGACCATGCCTGAACGACCTCCCCATTCCCGCTGTGACGAGCCCTTCGACTCCGGCCAGTGGCTACCAGCCGACCCCGGTGAGCCTCCCTCCTTCCCTCCTTCATTGTATTCCTACATAATAGTATATATACTGTGTAATATATGTATATGTATTCTATGTATATATATATATATATATATATATATATATATATATGTATGTATGTATGTATGTATGTATTCTATGTAAATGTATACATGTATTCATACGTAATATATATATATATATATATGTATTCATATATAAATATATTTAGTGTATGTATATATATAGTGTGTATAAATATGTATAATGCATGTATTTAATTAATGTATACGTATATATTTAATAAAAATTGGTATATATATATATATATATATATATATATTTTGTATATACTTAGTATATTTTAATATAATTGGTATATGTATATATATGTATTTTGTATATACTTAGTATATTTTTAATATATATAAAATTGGTATATGATATATATATATATATATATATATATATATATATATATATATATATATATATATATATATATATATATATATATTGTTCAAATGTATATATTATATATGTAATTAATTAGTATACATATATATATTGTATATGTATTGGTGCATGTATATAATGTAAGTATTAATGTTAGTTAATAATGTGTTTTATATGTATCTCTACTAGATGACCCGAGAGTAATACGGATACACCGTATTTACATGGACATATGACCCTAGTTGACTAGTGTCGTACCTGGCATAGCCCCTGAGTTATGTATTTGAGTTGTGTTAGTGTAGCATCTGATGCAAATGTTGTATTATTTTATTATATGTCTATAGGACTGTTGGATCCTCCAGACGAAACTCTGGGACAGGACATTGGTTTTATCAGCTAAGGACCCAAGGCGAGTACATTCTCTGATTAGCTTCTTGTTTATGATATCCCCTATGTTCATTGTATCTAGTGTAAATGCCCATGCTCTTGACACGATGGTTACACGGATTGGTATATACAGATCTCGTCATGAGATGTTATTCCTTGTTTATGGTGTAGCTTGTACAAGTCTTATTTCATCGTTATCTTGTACATGTACAGACACTGATTTCCGGAGAGATTTGCTACCTCCCTAGGGAATCCCGTGCCATAGCGTACCATGGTTGGATCTACTATACCAGTCGGGGTGGGGAGTATTTTAGTATAGATATGTGATCATACCCAACTTTACATGCATCATAGCTCATCCCACATCTCACGTCGGGTGCGGCCTGACCATTTACATGCTTCATAGCTGTTACGTGTGATTAGCCTGACCTCTACATGCATCATAGCTAACCAACAGGTAGCCTGACCTTACATGAATCATAGCTAATCACATGTAACCAGCCTGATCAAGTTCCCAAGCCGATCACATGTTTAAGCTAGTACTCACACACTTAGTCTTAGTATTCTTGCTCATTGACATATTGTTTTCCTTTCCTGCATTTATTTCCAGTATTTCCTTTATTGTACATTTCCCGTACGTATACATGCATCTTGTATATTTCCATCTATATACTGCTACATAGTTAATATCGTTGATATAGAACTGCTATTTGGAAATATACTTTGCTCCTTCCTGACTAGAAAATATTTTCCAAACTATGCCTAGAGGACTGGTATCCGACACTCGTGGACCACAGGGTGAGTAGCTGAAGTCTTGGACTTAGTAGTGCAGTCGTGATTCCGGGAGATCTAGCCGGAATCACTAAGTATCTAGTTAGTTTCTCAGTTGTCTAATTGGTACCGGATTTGTCTCCGGCATATTTTTGAGACTTGGATTATTATTTGAGTTAGACTATTTCAGTTTAGACTTGTGTTGTATTCTTTTCTTCGATTCTTATCATGCTGTAGTGTAAACTCCCTCGACCAGATTTCAGTATTTTAATATTATTTTTAGTTAATTAGAATTAGTGCAACTTTTTATTTATTTATTTATTATATATTCTATTGATTGTGCACCTGTTTATTACACAATAAATTAGGGCAGCACACTAGCTGTTAACCCTAAACTAATTTCACATACCTGCCCTAGACTTGCTAGACTACATTTTTTGTATTTTTAGCAACTCCCAGAAACCTCGTTTTGTGCTTCGTTTTATTCGCACAAATATCGTTACAAACGTACGTATTTAATCCCTATTTAATTTTCGGCTCTTTACCCACCTCTGTACCCTAGAGATTTGAGGACCAGTAGGCACCTATTTTGCCCAACCAAAAATACGATAATATTCTACACTAATTGTATTACAATTATCGTATTGATACCGTAGAAAAATTATGACCCTAACTGCCCCTAAATAATTAGTGAACACCGTGCGCAGTATTTATTAAATAATAAATACGGTGACCCGTATCACCTAAGAAATCAGACCCTGCATCTGCCCAGACTCACCCCACACAGTCCAAAACATTCTCCCCAGCTTTTCCCCTCAATTCTGTGAATTTTGGTAATTTTTAGAACCAGGTAATTTTTCAGACAAATTGCATAATTGCACAATTTTCCAATTTCTGGACTTTTATGCAAATTATGAAAAGATTAGGGTTTTTATGCAAAAATGCATGCTAGGTGGCAACACCCTATTGGCTAGACAATAGGTGGCATGGGACCCACAGAAAAATCTGCTGAAAATATCCCAAAAATCCAAATTTACCAAAATAACCCCAAAGTTCTACCTAATTACGAAAATGCCATTGGCCTAATCCTATATAAAACCCTAACACACACACTCCTCTCTCATCCCCACTCCCTCACAGCCACCCTCTGCCACCACCGGCCGCCCAACTCCGGCACGACCTCCGCCTCGACCCCCTCTTCCCTCCGGCCAAGCCTCACCGCCAGCACCGTCCTGCTCCGCCGTGGCGAGCCACCGCAGCACCCTCTCCTTCACTGCACCACAGCAGCTCCCCGACCTCCGTCACCACCACCAATCTCTTCTCCGCTCCTTCCTCCACCGCCCTGACCGCCTGCACCGCCGCCCCCGCCACCGCACGCGGCGCTGCAGCTGCCGCGAGTTGCTGCTGCTGCTACTGCTGCCAGCAGCTACTGCTACTGCTGTTGCTCCTCCGGCCGGCCGCCGTCGACTCCGCCGCCGACCTCCCGCCGACGACCCGCCGTGGACCCCACCTGCCACCTTGTCAGGTATAAATACCCTATTATATATGTATTTATATATATATATGTATATGTATGTATATATGTATATATATTTATATATATGTATATATATATATATGGTTATATATATTATATATATTATAGTATATAATATATATTATATAAATACTGTATAAATATATGTAAGTATAAGTATTATTATTCTTATTATTATTATTATTACTATTGTTATTATATGTATATATCTATGTATATATATATATATATATACATGTATATATATGTATATGTATGTATATCAATATATATATGTTATCATATATATATTATTATTATTATTACAATATTTACTAAAAACAGTATATATATTTTCTTATATATATATATTTTGTTCATTTTTAATATATATTTAATATATGTATATGTATATATATATCTACATTCTATATATATACTTATATATGTACAACTATGTATATATATAGGTATATAATATATATAACTATATAAATGTTATGTAATAATTATTATATCTATGTATTTATACTATGTATATATATATCATATATATGTATATAGTATACCCTATATTATAATTATTATATTACTGTGAATATAAACAGTATATATATATATATATATATACTATGCATTTTATTTTTCATTATTTATATGCATTGTATTCCTTTTATTTTATATGTATATATATACCAGTGTTATATATACACTGTTAAATATACTACTATAAACAGTGGTCACCTATAGACCCTGATAATATTTATACTGTATATAACAGTAGTCACATATAGACCCTGATATTATATTGCTGAATAAGTACAGCATTTATATATACATTTAAATTCCTGCACTGTCATTTTTCTATTTATTATATATATATATATATATATATATATATATATATATATATATATATATATATATATATATATATATATATATATATATATATATATATATATATATATCTATGTATATAGATATATGATCTACATATATTATATATATTATACTGTACTGGATAATACAGTACATAAATATACATATGTATTTACTTTTCTGCCCTGTCTTTTATTTATATATATATATATATAAATGGATATACCCTGCTATTATAATATATGTCTCAGTGGATATACCCTGACTACTATTATTATACATCAGTGGATACACCCTGATAATATTGTATTATATATATCTATAGCAGTGGATATACCCTGCTACTAATATATATACCTGCATTTATCTGTTCTTTATATACTACATATACTGCTATATATATATTATATCTATATATATACATACTACATATATATCTATACTATCTATGTGTATATAAGTATATATACATACTTTATATTACAGCCTTGATATTCACGAACCCTGTCTGTTTTAACAGAAAACACCTTCACCACAACCAGTGACCCCCTGTCACCAGCAACCTCAAAACCTGACTGTGAGATCAGGTTATCAACATTATCAGGGAGTAGGCAAGTATACCTTGCCAAGTTTTTACTGCTTAAATATTAACTGTTAAATGTTCTTATTTAAATTCAATTATTGTCATATGATACTGCTCCTGAAATTACATATAACTGTATGTATCTGAGATTGCCTTGGGTACAGTCAACAGATACGTTGACTTAGGGAAATCAACGTAATAGTTACAGACTTACCAACAACTGTGAGGATATCCTGATATTCTCCTAGACCCTATCACAGGAACACGCAACATGGTTGCAATGCATATTGGGATGCGAGCTGCGTAGTTGACTAGCTACCAGTACGTGTGACCGCATCACGGATTAGAATAATTCAGGAAATATACGACTTGACATTTAGTTACATTGGGAGGGGAGAACGACTAAAATACGTATGGGACACCCACCTCTTTACCATGTGCCGCACTCGACGGAGTGATACGGATGATATATATATATATTCATGTGACCATTCTCATCGTAGATGGAAAATTGTATAGTGCCCTTGAACGGGGGCATATGTGGCATATACTAGCCAGTCACCACAGATTGGTGAATTACGTCAGCATATGTCTAGCCACACATTTCCCATACGTACTAGGTTGTCTCAAATTGCATTTCACTTAGATGGTTAGCACCCTGTATTTATTTTATTCAGTAATTTTTATTCAGTATTTACATACATGGCATGTTATTTTCCTGTATCTTGTTACGTCCCTCTGAGGACCTGGTTCCCTGCCAGGTTTAGATGATACACTCTACCCCACAGTACCTGGACCTGGACGGGAGAATGGATATGCCCTTGAGACGGAGCTAGAGGAGATGCCGTCAGAGACTGCCTGAGTACATCTGGAGCTGTTGCTGCTACCTCGATAGACGCTACACTAGTCTATCTTATTTTTTTTTGTCTTCATCATATTTTGTGTGGGTTTGTTTCCACAAGATATTATCGGGTTTTGTACTATGATATTTCAGATTTAGCATCTATATATTCAGCACTATTTCTGATATTTTGTGGATGAGATAGATTTACCTGTATTTAGACTTGTAGTATTTTAGGACAGCGTAGCACATCACTTTGGGTCCATTAAATTGGGTAATCCCTTAGTGACGTGTCAGCTGGCCAATGCCACGTGGCCTAGTTCCGTATATTTTTGGGACTGGGGCGTGACACGGTTTTAGTAGTGGCCCATGCAGGTCGAGTTAATTGCTAGTAACATGATATCATGTTCAGCAAACCTGCAATAGGATAGGAATACTAGGTCTCATCCACACTGACTTCATCCATAAATTTTGCATCCTGCTTGATTATCATCTATTAAATCCTTCGTACTTTTCTAAAAATTTTTTTATCTTTTACAGAAATATGGACATACCCGGGGAAACTGCGATTGATGGAACTGACCAAGCAACAGACCTCTCGCCAGATGTCCAAGGGACACCAATCCCGAGAGACCAATCTCCGAGAAGGATGCTGGTCAATCCAACAACCTCGTACCTTCACCAGGATCCGACCCAAGAAGCAACACCAGTCCAGCAAGAAGGGCAACCTTCTCAGGCACCAACACTGCAGGCGGAGATACCTTTGCCTCCACCTCCAGTTCTCGCAGCCCTGATGCCACAACTTGAGGAACAATCTCAGATGTTCCAAGCCATATTGCAGGCTCAGTGGCAACAGAATAAAGTCCTGAGACAATGCCTAATGACGGTTCTGGAGAAGACAGCTGCCCCAGTACCAGCCCCTGTCCAACCAGCTAGCACTGTTTGAGGCTTTAGCCGGATGAGCCCGAGAACCTTTAAGGGCAATGAAACTCCGGAAGAGATCTCAGACTGGATCTCCAACACGGAAATACTGCTAGAAGGTTCCCAACTTCACCCCGATCTATGGATAACAGCAGTAAGGACCCTACTCCTCGGTAACGCCCATCACTGGTGGAAATCTATCGAGCACAGCACCGGCAAGAACCATACTTGGGAATAATTTCTGGAATATTTTAATGCAAAATATTTCCCAGCCACGGTCAGAGATGAACTGTACTTCCAGTTCCTGCATTTGGAACAAGGGAATATGACCGTCGACGCCTATGATGCAGAATTCAGTCGACTAAGTCAATTCGGTGCCATCCTAATACCAACCGAGCTGAAGAAGGCCCTAAAGTTCCATCACGGCCTTACCCCCGAACTCCAAGGGTATACTACGGCACAGTCGAGGATTTCATACGAAGAAGTTCTTTCAGAGGCAAGGATACAAGAAGCCATTGGCCGAGAAGTAAGATGTTCAAATCCCACCATACTAGCCAGAGACCAGACTGGAGCAGGAGGACCAATCCGTCACCCAGGAAATCAGACACAACACCAGATGGGGTCATATCAAACCAAGAAATTTTTGACTTGTCACCATTGTGGCAGGAAGGGACATTATGCCAAAAACTGTCGAAGGAAGTATAGACTATGCTTGATATGTGGAGTTAATCAGCATAGGGCCAAAGACTGCCCACAACACAGAGAAGCAACACTCCAGCATGGGCAAGGACCAGTAGCACCAGCCCAGAGAATGCAACCCCCTACTAGAGGTCAGCATTCCCCAGCATCTGGAAGATTTCAGAGGGGACCACCCTTAGTCACCCAAGACACGCAGTACTGCCTAGCCAGACAACAAATCGGTAGACAAAGGCACGAGCAGGCCTTTGCACTAGCTGCAGTTGCAGAAGAACTGGAAGGTGAAACTATTTCAGGTATCATTATAGTCGCATTATTACCAGCAAACCGCATTATTTGATTCTAGAGCTACACTATTTTTCGCATCTAGTAGTTTCGTACCCATGCAAATAGCCAGGTTTACCGGAAAAGGCATTGTTCCAGTTAACAATATTACTAAAGCCTGCTAGTAGTCAGGTATAGAAGAGTAATGAGGACGCGATTCTTGGTACTTTCAATACCAAACCTCGACGTTGACTTAGACTTGGACTGGCTAAGCCAAGTACAAATACTATCCTAGACTACAGGAAGAGAAGCGTCATCCTTAGACCACCAAGTTACCCATTCGGATATCAGGACTAAGCAAACACATCTAGGTAAATTGCTAGACGTTGATTGTTAGGCTCAAAACATGTGAATGTAGTAATAGCTGAATACTACAGGTAGTTTCCAAATTAGATTTGATATACATGACTTATTAGGGTAGTCAGTAACTTCTAGTCTTGTGTTTTCACCAATAGATTAATTTCAGCTAGTATCAGGAATAGATCAATTAGATTGAAGGAGAGAGGGTAGACAGATGTTAGTCTTGAGAAAAACATCAGAAAAACTACCAATAATATGCGACCTGTTGTAAATCTGGTGATACCCATATAATCTGGATAAAGGGTACACATAGAGTAGAATAGGAAGACATATGTTTTTACCTACCCGAGAAACTATCAGACTTGGAAGAAGTGGAAAACTAAGCTCGAGGTACGTCATACCCTTCGATGTGTTGGAACGCATCAAAGAAGTTGTTTACAAGATAGCATTACCTCAGACATTGGAAGAAGTACATGACGTCTTCCACATATTCCAATTAAAGAGGTACGCTCTGGATACAAGTCATGTGCTTAAATGCGGACAACCTATAGTGTATATTAAGGTTGTAGAACTTACAAAACCACACCTCTTTTGGGTCAACTAGCAACCTAGACTAGAAGTTAGAGATTATAGAATCTTGTCTTTTTGTGAATTTGAATTGTTTTGTACTTCTCATATCCTAATCTAGCGTACTTATATTTGCTATACTACCTTAAAAAATGCTCTGCTATTATAGCCTAGTTTTGTAAGCTTATTCTTTATCAAGCTTGTTCATTAAAATTATGTATTATTGGAGTACTACACTAATACATTTCAGAATCAGTGTATGACGGTCTGATCAACCATAATGCATTTGGTTCGCCTTTCGCATAACTACTTTACGTGGGTTGAGATATATAATGATTAGTAGACAGATGTACTTACCCTCTGCGCATATCGTATCAGCTACATAACTGTGCTAATACGAATATGTGAATAGGGATTACCAGAATAGCATTTCCATCCACAACTGCCTTGACAATTCCCCTTGAATTCTTTAAACGCCTTGAATCTCCATACTTCTAATCTATTACCTCCCCCTTGAACTCTTGATTACTGTTTTCCGTCTTTCCTTATTTCGAAAGGAAGAAACCTCGTACTTAGTATAAATACGAAGTGAATTGTTTCTATAAGCCATTTCTATTTGTTTCTTGGGGAATTACCAAACCCTATTAATAGATTAGATTGCAGTTTAACACTGTTCTTATTTTTAGAATAATTTCTGTTACCTACCTTACGTTGTATTACGTTCCTCTAGTTCATATTGCATGAAAACATCATGCACCAGGCAAATCAACCTAGAAACGTGTAGAGGATATCCGATAATGTTTCCCCTATCTATTTCCAGATCAGGGTATGTCCAAAATATTTCAAATCAAATCTTCAGCTATGTCTATGTCCTCATATGTCCTTAATCAATCTTTCGTTCTCAATATATGTTTATTTTTATTTCGAGGACGAAATATTCTAAGGAGGATAGATTGTAAACTCCCTCGACCAGATTTCAGTATTTTAATATTATTTTTAGTTAATTAGAATTAGTGCAACTTTTATTTATTTATTATATATTCTATTGATTGTGCACCTGTTTATTACACAATAAATTAGGGCACCACACTAGCTGTTAACCCTAAACTAATTTCACATCCCTGCCCTAGACTTGCTAGACTACATTTTTTGTATTTTTAGCAACTCCCAGAAACCTCGTTTTGTGCTTCGTTTTAGTCGCACAAATATCGTTACAAACGTACGTATTTAATCCCTATTTAATTTTCTGCTCTTTACCCACCTCTGTACCCTAGAGATTTGAGGACCAGTAGGCACCTGTTTTGCCCAACCAAAAATACGATAATATTCTACACTAATTGTATTACAATTATCGTATTGACACCGTAGAAAAATTATGACCCTAACTGCCCCTAAATAATTAGTGAACACCGTGCGCAGTATTTATTAAATAATAAATACGGTGACCCGTATCACCTAAGAAATCAGACCCTGCATCTGCCCAGACTCACCCCACACAGTCCAAAACATTTTCCCCAGCTTTTCCCCTCAATTCTGTGAATTTTGGTAATTTTTAGGACCAGGTGATTTTTCAGACAAATTGCATAATTGCGCAATTTTCCAATTTCTGGACTTTTATGCAAAATATGAAAAGATTAGGGTTTTTATGCAAAAATGCATGCTAGGTGGCAACACCCTATTGGCTAGACAATAGGTGGCATGGGACCCACAGAAAAATCTGCTGAAAATATCCCAAAAATCCAAATTTACCAAAATAATCCCAAAGTTCTACCTAATTACGAAAATGCCATTGGCCTAATCCTATATAAAACCCTAACACACACACCCCTCTCTCATCCCCACTCCCTCACAGCCACCCTCCGCCACCACCGGCCGCCCAACTCCGGCACGACCTCCGCCTCGACCCCCTCTTCCCTCCGGCCAAGCCTCACCGCCAGCACCGCCCTGCTCCGCCGTGGCGAGCCACCGCAGCACCCTCTCCTTCACTGCACCACAGCAGCTCCCCGACCTCCGACCGCCCACCACCGCCGCCCTAGCCGTCGCCGACCACCGCCACCACCCCCACTCGCTCCGCCTCGACCTCCCCTACCGACCCACCACCATCCCGCGACCCCGCGACGGTCTCCGCCGCCGGCAGCTCCCCCGCAACCCCCACCGCCTCACTCTGCCAGCAACTCCTCCCTCACCTCCGACCGTCCTCCACCGCCACTCCGGCAGTCTCCGACCTCCGTCACCACCACCAATCTCTTCGCCGCTCCTTCCTCCACCGCCCTGACCGCCTGCACCGCCGCCCCCGCCACCGCACGCGGCGCTGCAGCTGCCGCGAGTTGCTGCTGCTGCTACTGCTGCCAACAGCTACTGCTACTGCTGTTGCTCCTCCGGCCGGCCGCCGTCGACTCCGCCGCCGACCTCCCGCCGACGACCCGCCGTGGACCCCACCTGCCACCTTGTCAGGTATAAATACCCTATTATATACGTATTTTTATATATATATGTATATGTATGTATATATGTATATATATTTATATATATGTATATATATATATATGGTTATATATATTATATATATTATAGTATATAATATATATTATATAAATAGTGTATAAATATATGTAAGTATAAGTATTATTATTCTTATTCTTATTATTATTACTATTGTTATTATATGTATATATCTATGTGTATATATATATATATATATATATACATGTATATATATGTATATGTATGTATATCAATATATATATATGTTATCATATATATATTATTATTATTATTATTATTACAGTATTTACTAAAAATAGTATATATATTTTCATATATATATATATTTTGTTCATTTTTAATATATATTTAATATATGTATATGTATATATATATCTACATTCTATATATATACTTATATATGTACAACTATGTATATATATAGGTATATAATATATATAACTATATAAATGTTATGTAATAATTATTATATCTATGTATTTATACTATGTATATATATATCATATATATGTATATAGTATACCCTATATTATAATTATTATATTACTGTGAATATACACAGTATATATATATACTATGCATTTTATTTTTCATTATTTATATGCATTGTATTCCTTTTATTTTATATGTATATATATATCAGTGTTATATATACACTGTTAAATATACTACTATAAACAGTGGTCACCTATAGACCCTGATAATATTTATACTGTATATAACAGTGGTCACATATAGACCCTGATATTATATTACTGAATAAGTACAGCATTTATATATACATTTAAATTCCTGCACTGTCATTTTTCTATTTATTATATATATATATATATATATATATATATATATATATATATATATATATATATATATATATATATATATATATATCTATGTATATAGATATATGATCTACATATATTACATATATTATACTGTACTAGATAATACAGTACATAAATATACATATGTATTTACTTTTCTGCCCTGTCTTTTATTTATTTATATATATATAAATGGATATACCCTGCTATTATAATATATGTCTCAGTGGATATACCCTGACTACTATTATTATACATCAGTGGATACACCCTGATAATATTGTATTATATATATCTATAGCAGTGGATATACCCTGCTACTAATATATATACCTGCATTTATCTGTTCTTTATATACTACATATACTGCTATATATATATTATATCTATATATATACATACTACATATATATCTATACTATCTATGTGTATATAAGTATATATACATACTTTATATTACAGCCTTGATATTCACGAACCATGTCTGTTTTAACAGAAAACACCTTCACCACAACCAGTGACCCCCTGTCACCAGCAACCTCAAAACCTGACTGTGAGATCAGGTTATCAACATTATCAGGGAGTAGGCAAGTATACCTTGCCAAGTTTTTACTGCTTAAATATTAACTGTTAAATGTTCTTATTTAAATTCAATTATTGTCATATGATACTGCTCCTGAAATTACATATAACTGTATGTATCTGAGATTGCCTTGGGTACAGTCAACAGATACGTTGACTTAGGGAAATCAACGTAATAGTTACAGACTTACCAACAACTGTGAGGATATCCTGATATTCTCCTAGACCCTATCACGGGAACACGCAACATGGTTGCAATGCATATTGGGATGCGAGCTGCGTAGTTGACTAGCTACCAGTACGTGTGACCGCATCACGGATTAGAATAATTCAGGAAATATACGACTTGACATTTAGTTACATTGGGAGGGGAGAACGACTAAAATACGTATGGGACACCCACCTCTTTACCATGTGCCGCACTCGACGGAGTGATACGGATGATATATATATATATATTCATGTGACCATTCTCATCGTAGATGAAAAATTGTATAGTGCCCTTGAACGGGGGCATATGTGGCATATACTAGCCAGTCACCACAGATTGGCGAATTACGTCAGCATATGTCTAGCCACACATTTCCCATACGTACTAGGTTGTCTCAAATTATATTTCACTTAGATGGTTAGCACCCTGTATTTATTTTATTCAGTAATTTTTATTCAGTGTTTACATACATGGCATGTTATTTTCTTGTATCTTGTTATGTCCCTCTGAGGACCTGGTTTCCTGCCAGGTTTAGATGATACACTCTACCCCACAGTACCTGGACCTGGACGGGAGAATGGATATGCCCTTGAGACGGAGCTAGAGGAGATGCCGTCAGAGACTGCCTGAGTACATCTAGAGCTGTTGCTGCTACCTCGATAGACGCTACACTAGTCTATCTTATTTTTTTTGTCTTCATCACATTTTGTGTGGGTTTGTTTCCACAAGATATTATCGGGTTTTGTACTATGACATTTCAGATTTAGCATCTATATATTCAGCACTATTTCTGATATTTTGTGGATGAGATAGATTTACCTGTATTTAGACTTGTAGTATTTTAGGACAGCGTAGCACATCACTTTGGGTCCATTAAATTGGATAATCCCTTAGTGACGTGTCAGCTGGCCAATGCCACGTGGCCTAGTTCCGTATATTTTTGGGACTGGGACGTGACATGTAGTTGTGATTGAGTATGTTGTTCATTTTTATAGTGTTATCCGTGTCTCCTTATGGTGTTAGATACTAGTGCGAGATTATTTAGATAGTGCTTGACCTAGACAGCGTTCTACCGCCGATGCTGCGGCGTAGGCTGGACGTACCCGCGCACTCGTGCCCCAATTCTGGGTGCGGGTCGTGACACATTTTAGTGGTGGCCCACGCAGGTCAAACTTTGCAAGTTGTGCGATGTCGTGGTAGTGCGACGTATTAGTTGTACTACTGCGTGCCTGCTATAGAATATAGGACATAGGATATTAGGATGAGAGAGGATACTCAATCACAAAATTCTTGAGAGATTACTGGGACGACTCCTTGAGAATCTTATTATAATTCCAATTTAAATCCTTCGCCCTTGTTTCCGTCCGTCCTCACTTGTTGATATTGAAATTGATTATTGTTGATCAGTAATTAGGATCTTGGTAGAGTTGATTTCATAACGAGATGAATTTTACGGACTAAACTTTACGATATCATCTGATGACATATATTGATGAGAACAGTGAGAAAGATAAAACGTCTACTTTGTTCATGGAACCTAGAGTTTATCGCAGCCGTACCGGTTGGTGTGGCAAAAATTCTAGATGTCATGATTATAGGGTTGCGTACTTTAGTTACGGAACCTGTCGTTATCGCACATATGCTTACTGGCGTGGCGAAGATTCTCAGCGTCATGATTTCTGACCGACGTGTATGATTATCAGGTTGTGTCTTAAAATTTGTTCTTAAAGTATCATCTCCACACTTATCTATTTCTGTTGTACAGGATTTTTCCATCGTTTCTTTTTGTTGCTAGCAGTAGAAACACCTTCAATCCTCAATCTAGTCTTTTTGAGCTCCTATTCCTTGAGGATTCTTTGTTAAGTATGATAATTAATGACTTATAATTATGGTTGTATCTTGAGTATTAGTATTGACTGAGTGTTGCTAGTGAGTTGTAAGTGTTTCCTAGTTGGACATGTGAGCAGTAGGCCTTAATCTAGAATTAACCCATAGCATAGTACCTTGTAACAATGGTTCTAGGATAAGTGTCATTAGAGACTGTGAGTAGAAGGAGAGTATAGGGTATTAGTGATAGTTCCTAGAGTTAGTATCAGAGCCAACATACCCGTCCTGGATAATCCTAATTATGCAATTGGATGATCTACGTGAACAATTAAGTATCCAGGAATTGTGTTAAGGATTAATGGAGCATGACGTTCAATTTGATGATTGATATCGGGTGTGTTAAAGGTAAAGAAATTTATATGCATGAGGAGTTATAATGAGATGTCATGAGAAGAGAAATATCGGAATTGGTAATAAAAATGGTGAAGCGTATCACGGATTAGTTTACCAGGCTATAAAAGGTTAAAGAAAAATACATGTACATCAATCGAGATGAAGAACCATATACTTGCCCATGAGAGTAAAGAAACATGAGTGTTATAGAAGGTACAGGTAATCATGAGTTCTAATAAACTTGATGAGATGATACATTAATGAAGCTAGTGATATAATACCAAGAGTGCTAATGGTTCTATATCGAGGATTAGTCGAGAATGACACTAATAACAGTAAGCACTCTGCGTGATGATAATTGGATGATACACCAGTTAAAACAGATTGAAAATCATGGAAGAAAATACATGTGATGATAACTTTGATCATTGGAGGTAATAGTGCAAGTGTTTCTGGCAGTACAATTTTAGTACCCAGTTAAGAGTTGTAGACAATAGGTGTATTGAGTGCACCTCGAGTATTAGAGACCGTGAGCACTTATATGTATATTTGTGGATTTACAAATTAGAGGGTGGAAATAAATTCTAATTTTTTTTTGAGAATTATTGAAGAGTTGAGATTTATGTCATTAAAATTTTGATTGTTCAAATTTTGATTCAATAAACATGGTCAAGGCTATAAAGATTTTTGGAGCGATTAAAATTGATTTCGATATTGAGTATTTGACTATTGAGAAAATATATGCATTTTATTTTAAATTTGTTCGAGAAGTTAAACCTTGACGATTATTTTGAGGATTAATTTTATGGTGGATGAGAAATATATATACTAATAGATGATATACATGTGTAAGGATCTGTTGACTTGAGAATGATTGAGATTGCACCGCAGACTGACTTGGGTGTCCGTCTAAAGTGGTATTGGAAAGAGCAGTACTTAGTATGGTGTGTTACACTTGGTGTGCACTTGAGTGATAAGAACAAATAGTATGGACAATTGTAGTAGGAACGAGAACTAGCAGTGGGTGTACTATAGTAGAACAGGGGTACCTAAAGAGATAGAGGTATCAAACTTTACATGCATCATTTGACCTATAATTGTGTTAGAGGTTCTTGGTATCAGATTTTGGTATTAATAGACAGGTGTGTGCGATATGGATGTATTCATGGATCTCGTGGACTAATGATTAATTGATATGGGTACCAGTGTACAAGGATAGAAATTAGTTAGTGAATATGCCAGAGTTAAGAGTATGTTAGAGATAGGAGATACCGCAAAAAATATATATATATATATGTTAGCAGGTTCCTTCTTTTTTCTCATGTTGTTTTCGTTTTCTGATTGATTGATTCCCTAGTACCGTGGTCTGTATTCGTGATTTTCTTGTTAGAATGTAGCTAGTAGTACACCCTGACAGAGACTGCAATACCAGGACAAAAGATACATGACCTACATATTTTCTTAGATTGCATGACTGTAGGTAGAATTTTCTTAAACCATGATTAGTAGAGTTTGACCATAGTAGATCTATGACAAGGTTATGACTTGACAAAAAGGGGCAAGATGATTAAAATTTGTGGATAAGCATTATTTTAAATAAAGAATTAAGGGGTTAATATAACAGAATTGATGGATCATTGATTTTACGAAGATTGAGGTATGATTGAAATTCAAGGATAAACATAAACTTAAATGGAGAGTTAAGAAATTAACATGGCAAAAATTGAGGATTTATTAATTTTAGGAAGGTTATGATATGATAGAATTGGTTATTAAAATTTGAGAAATTTTGGAAAATTATCATTATATCTATTCGATTGCAAGATAGTAATTTAAAATTTTATATTATGAATGTTGCAATTGAAGATTCCGTAAGTATCGCATTGTTGAGTATTTTGAGGAAAAAGGAAACTGAAGAATCAGATCATTGATGGATTATTGTTTGAATTCAGACTTTTGGGACGAGATTCAATACATTGATTGAAATTAAATTTGAGGAACAGATATCAAATTTCGAGTATTTAATTAACTTAAAAATTTAGAGGAAATTGTGAGGAAAATGGAGACTGATTTTATTTCGAGGATTTTTCAGGAATACAATAAATTCAGATTTTTTTTTGTGAAATTTTTGAAATGACAAGGTGGATTGTTTCCGGATTTTGTGGGTTGGATGAATTAACTATTGATGGAAAATAAAATAATGTATAAACACTACTATGAGGACTTTAAATTTCGAGGACGAAATTCTTTTAAGGAGGGTAGACTTGTCACTACCACATTCTGAAACAGGGGTAATTTCGACTTTTTCTGTATTTAATATTTCGTGTATTTAAATTAAATAATTTTGTGAGATGTGTAATTAAATATATTATTATTTACAGTGTTCATTAATATTGAGCTGGTAGACTTGACCTAGAAGCCCACTAGACGAACACCTGACGGAATTTTGGAGATTGTGTATTTAATTACATTATTTAGGATTTAATTATTGGATGTCGTAATTGATTACCGTAATTTAATTAATTGTTGCGCCATGCCCTTGCTTTGATATTTGGAGCGCTACCCTAGCTTTTGCCTTCCAACAAATTTCACAACCTTGCCCTAGACGTGCCTGCCTTCCATTCTGATATTTTTTTAACTCATAATTATGATCTCTTGGGCTTCATTTTAGCCGCACAATATTCGTCGCGGATGTCTATTTAATTTCTGAATAAATTTCAACTTTGTATCGTTGTGCGTTCCAATCGAAATTAGAGGCAATCTTGACCTATTTTTCGTGCGGCCCAAATTAGGGTAATATTCTGTTCTGAGCCTTCTTCATTAATGATATTGATGACCCGACCTAATTTTGGCCCCATGTATTCCTAATTAATTTTAGAACGCCAA
The DNA here is from genome assembly GCA_036927795.1 of Iris macrosiphon. Classification (NCBI taxonomy): domain Eukaryota; kingdom Viridiplantae; phylum Streptophyta; class Magnoliopsida; order Asparagales; family Iridaceae; genus Iris; species Iris macrosiphon. Next base: position 21,152,415 of record JAYESA010000009.1, on the reverse strand, counting down.
GTGTATATAATTTTAATTAATCAAATTCAGAAACTCATTTTTGTGTAATTTTTCATTTATTGGGGACTTAATTGCAAAATTGCAATGATGTGTCACCATCCTATTGGTTTAACCCAAATGAAGAAAACCAACCCCCTTCTTTGACTAGTCAATAACACACACCCTCTCCTCCTTTCTTTTGTTGCATTTTTACTCATGTTGAATCTAGGCCTTCCATTTCAAATGGAGCCATCCCCACCACACAACCCCTTGCATATTCCCTCAACCCTTTCCTAAGGAAACCCCATCCCAATATTTTGGCCGGCCCTAATTTCTAGGGGGGTCACATCACCTCCTTCCCCATACAAAAGCCACCACCCTCTCCAAATAAATTCTTCACAAAAATAATACTCCACCTCAACCCATACTCCAAGGAGAACCGAGCTCTTTCCCCGGTGTTCATCCGACCTCACTCCGGCCATCCTCGGCCCCACATCCACCGGCCAAACCATCTTTCCCGACCTGCCTTATTCCCACTGCAACCACCTCAGGAGCTCCCCCTCAGGAACCCGACCACACCGGCCATCTCGAGCTCCCCCTCAGGAGCCGACCACACCGGCCATCTCGAGCTCCCCCTCAGGAACCCGACCCTAGTCCGGCCTCCCACCAGTTCATCGAACCACCGCTCCCCGCTGAGCAACCAGTCCGGCACCCTGCCTCGACGAGCTCCACCTGCAGCCCGGGATCCCCGTACCCCGTTCATCCCCGAGTCGAGCCCCGACTCCCTGCTCCGGTCGTCTTCCCGATCGGTTCCCCCTTGCACCACCACCATTAGAGCCAACCACCCTGGCCATCCTCGACCCCAGTCCGGCCTGTTCCTCCACGCCGAAGCTCGACCAGAGTCTCCTCCCCGACCGGTTCGTCCATCCCCTGCGCTCTCTTCAGCCTCGCCGGAGTTCAGACGAACCCGACTGCACCGGAGCTGACGAGCAGCGATTTCATCCCTGTCCACCGACCATGCCTGAACGACCTCCCCGTTCCCGCTGTGACGAGCACTTCGACTCCGGCCAGTGGCTACCAGCCGACCCCGGTGAGCCTCCCTCCTTCCCTCCTTCATTGTATTCCTACGTAATAGTATATATACTGTGTAATATATGTATATGTATTATATATATATATATATATATATATATATATATATATATATATATATATATATATATATATATATATATATATATATATGTATTCTATGTAAATGTATACATGTATTCATACGTAATATATATATATATATATATGTATTCATATATAAATATATTTAGTGTATGTATATATATAGTGTGTATAAATATGTATAATGCATGTATTTAATTAATGTATACATATATATTTAATAAAAATTGGTATATGTATATATATATATATTTTGTATATACTTAGTATATTTTAATATAATTGGTATATGTATATATATGTATTTTGTATATACTTAGTATATTTTTAATATATATAAAATTGGTATATATGATATATATTGTTCAAATGTATATATTATATATGTAATTAATTAGTATACATATATATATTGTATATGTATTGGTGCATGTATATAATGTAAGTATTAATGTTAGTTAATAATGTGTTTTATATGTATCTCTACTAGATGACCCGAGAGTAATACGGATACCCCGTATTTACATGGACATATGACCCTAGTTGACTAGTGCCGTACCTGGCATAGCCCCTGAGTTATGTATTTGAGTTGTGTTAGTGTAGCATCTGATGCAAATGTTGTATTGTTTTATTATATGTCTATAGGACTGTTGGATCCTCCAGATGAAACTCTGGGACAGGACATTGGTTTTACCAGCTAAGGACCCAAGGCGAGTACATTCTCTGATTAGCTTCTTGTTTATGATATCCCCTATGTTTATTGTATCTAGTGTAAATATCCATGCTCTTGACACGATGGTTACACGGATTGGTATATACGAATCTCGTCATGAGATGTTATTCCTTGTTCATGGTGTAGCTTGTACAAGTCTTGTTTCATCGTTATCTTGTACATGTACAGACACTGATTTCCGGGGAGATTTGCTACCTCCCTAGGGAATCCCGTGCCATAGCGTACCATGGTTGGATCTACTATACCAGTCGGGGGTGGGGAGTATTTTAGTATAGATATGTGATTATACCCAACTTTACATGCATCATAGCTCATCCCACATCTCACGTCGGGTGCGGCCTGACCATTTACATGCTTCATAGCCGTTACGTGTGATTAGCCTGACCTCTACATGCATCATAGCTAACCAACAGTTAGCCTGACCTTACATGAATCATAGCTAATCACATGTAACCAGCCTGATCAAGTTCCCAAGCCGATCACATGTTTAAGCTAGTACTCACACACTTAGTCTTAGTATTCTTGCTCATTGACATATTGTTTTCCTTTCCTGTATTTATTTCCAGTATTTCCTTTATTATACATTTCCCGTACGTATACATGCATCTTATATATTTCCATCTATATACTGCTACATAGTTAATATCATTGATATAGAACTGCTATTTAGAAATGTACTTTGCTCCTTCCTAACTGGAAAATATTTTCCAGACTATGCCTAGAGGACTGGTATCCGACACTCGTGGACCACAGGGTGAGTAGCTGCAGTCTTGGACTTAGTAGTGCAGTCGTGATTCCGGAAGATCTAGCCGGAATCACTAAGTATCTAGTTAGTTTCTCAGTTGTCTAATTGGTACCGGATTTGTCTTCGGCATATTTTTGAGACTTGGATTATTATTTGAGTTAGACTATTTCAGTTTAGACTTGTGTTGTATTCTTTTCTTCGATTCTTATCGTGCTGTAGTTGTGATTGAGTATGTTGTTCATTTTTATAGTGTTATCCGTGTCTCCTTATGGTGTTGGATACTAGTGCGAGATTGTTTAGATAGTGCTTGACCTAGACAACGTTCTACCGCCGATGCTGCGGCGTAGGCTGGACGTACCCGCGCACTCGTGCCCCAATTCCGGGTGCGGGTCGTGACACTGTGCCATCAACTTATAAATCCACAACCAAGCAGAAAGGCACGTAGCGTTGGAACTTGATGTGTAATCTCGAATATCAGCCAGGACTCGGCTTAGGTCGATACTCTCAAGGCATCACGGAAACCAGTGCCTATAAAGGAGATCATAAGGGGCTGATTTTGCTACATCCAAAGAAAGGGATTTCTACTTCTATCATCAGCTATGGGTTCAAATCTAAGAGATATTCCAGATAATGTTTGTTACCCTGAAATTTTCTTGTCTTTCTCGAATGATAAAAGGAAGTACAAGAAAGGTGATCGAGGTAGCTTGCTCCTGTTTTTGATCCTTCAAGGAACCTCATTTGCCTCACTTTGTTCTCCTCACTAGCTCTTGCAGAACCGCTCCGTGGGCGACCGTCGTTCCTGTTGCTGGCTTGCCTGGAGAGGGAAGAAAAGAATAGTAAGACCTTTTGTTTGTTTTGGTACCCTTCTTTCATAAGCAAAAAATATAAAAATGTTGATGAAAAATGGAAGTATAATTTTGTCAATTTATGGCAATATTATTTTCACTTTTGGTATCAATCGTACTGGATCCATATAAACCAATTATCAAACTATTATTTCTAGCATAATTTGAATTTCTCTGACATTCTACGTTTTCGAAATGGATCCTATCAAATATTTTACATTTTCTATGATCATCCAAATTATTCCAAGAATAAAAAAATAAAGGATTGAATCACACTGTATCCAACATTAAACATAAAGTTGTTAAAAAGAAGACCCGTTTCTCTCGTCGGCTCCTTACCTAAGGCTACCTTCACATCACTTCCTTGAACTGGCGGGCGAAGCGCGTAGGGATGGAGATCTGAGAGGTTGGAATTTAGTTATTCACGATATACGATGAGCCCGTTAAGGTTAAGCATCCATGGCTGAATGGTTAAAGCGCCCAACTCATAATTGGCAAATTCTCTTTTCCTCCCTTAAGACCCTTGTGTCAGAACTGACTATATACCGAGTGGTACATCAGATGCAGTCTTTGAAGGTAGATCAGGTTGTGAACAAAATGAGTCACATCAGTCCTACTTTTAGTTTGTTACACCACTAGGTATGGCAAAATTTTGGTACCCTAAAATCTTTTCAACGAAACAAGGGTTAGGGTTATGTTAGGATTAATTGGGTTAGGGTGGTTAGTGTTAGGATTTTTTAGGGTTAGGGGAGTTAGTGTTAGGATTTTTTTAGGTTTAGATTAGGTCTTTTTTAGGGTTAGGGTTATGGGGTTAAGGTTGACATTTTGTCTTCATAGACAATGATCATTCTTGACTTGTGAGCTCGTGTAGTAAGATGTTGTTATGTACTCCACTCGTTGTCTACTAAACGAGTGTTAGAGCGAATTGAGTGAGCACGGCGTCGAATAAAATTTAGTTGTTACACTTTAACTTTGGGTTAATTGAACAATTATGCTTTGCGTCTGCCATTATTACTCTAACTATTTTGGCCAACTTAAAAAAAGTTTTACTGAATAAAGACATCAAATGTTTACATGTCTGCAAAATAAAATTATACATGTCATGAACCTAATAAAATGATACATGTCCCAGCTACCTTCCATGACAAATTGTTTGTAATCCCTATGATGTCCATTTATGAGATGTAGTTGCTGCCTCATTTGTGTTATATCCTCCTCCGGCGCATCTGAACCATCATCATGCTGTGACTCCTCCTCTTGAGTGGTATCTTCCTTGATGGAGTCGTCAATATCTGTGTAAAGTACCCAACACCAAAGTTCTCGAACCACTCGGACGTGCTAGCCTGCTGAAAAGTTCCCTCGTCGATTAGGGTTAGGGTTTTATGGATCATATTAGGGTTAGGTTTATAGGGTTAGGTTTAGGGTTAGAATTAGGATTTTATGGTTAGGGTTAAATTTATGGTTATGATTAGGATTAGAATTAGGGTTATACGATAAGGGTTGTGGTTTGAATTTTAGGGTTAGAGTTAGGGTTCAAATTTTAGGTTTAGGGTTATATGGTTAGGGTTTAGAATTATATATAGAATATCTAAATAAATAAATAAATATAAAATTAACTACCTAATTTAATTAAACAAATAAGTATAAATTTATTGTTTGTTGTTGCTCCTGCTACTTCTGATATTCCTCTACTTTCTCTTCTTTTAGAGAGTTATTTCTTCTATCGTCTACTCTCTTCTATTATCTTCTCTATTATCTCTTCTATTCTCTCACCCCATTCCCTTATACCCCTTATATATCATGATAGAGCCAATATAGTCGTTGGGAGCTGATCATTAGGGATTAACGGTCAGCAAGAATTTTGCTAGTCTGACTGGCGGAATGTTTCTCCCTTAACATTTTAAAAAAAAATTCTTTACAACTAATTTGATTAAACTATATCATTTTACAAAAAAAATATTGCCCAAAAATCTTGTTTAGTTTAGAATAAGCCACTCGAAAGAAACGAGACGGATCCAAAAGTATTATCCAATAAAGACTTGAAAATATTATTAAGCGAGGTTGCAAAAGTACAAAAAATAATTATAAAATATTGAGGGTGGACCTTCTATGTAAAACCTTAAATAATTTACTTAAAAGAACCACTATTTGATAACAAATGGATGGTCAACTTTATTGTATGAATTGGCAAAGATATAAGAGAATTAACTATATAAAAAAATATTCTCCAAATTTTAATAAGGGATTGAGTTCAATTTGATTTCAAATGTATCCTCCTTGCTCGTCGTCAAAACTTGATATTGGAAGAAGGTATCTCAAATTATGAGAAGGGGTCATTCGAGCTAATGTAAATAGATACCATATTTACATAAGGATTCCTACGTTGTTACATTCTATTTAGGATTATAACGACCCTATTGTTCCGATGAAAAGAATAACCTGTAATTAGCTTTTCGGAAAATTTTCAAACGAACAAATTGATTCTCTGCGAGGTCATGGATTGGCCTTAAGAATGAAGCAGTAAAGAGTTAAGAATACTGTAAGATCATCATTAAAGTTAAAAGTTATCATATGTTATCTTTTTACAGTTTGTTCTTATCTTCCTCGCCCTCAAACTCTAAGGGCTGCTTGGCAATTATGGGAGTATCGGTTAGAGGCATTTTTAGAGTACCGGTTATGAACAGTTATGAGAGGCCCGATTTTAAGTGGTTTTAAGTAGCGACTTTTAAACCAATCAAATCCATGCTTGGTAACGAACAATTTTGAAAGGCTTTTACAAGAATAAATAAAATAAAATAAAATAAAATAAATAAAATCACTCAAAATCCATTTTTTGGGGTATTTATAAAGCCACCCAAGATTATATTACACCAGTTTTGGAGAATTTTTGAGCCGATCAAAACCAGTGCCTTATAAAAATTACCAAGCAGGAATTTTCATAAACGGTCGGTTCAAAAATACCCAAAAATCGATGAAAATATCGTTACCAAGCAGGCTATAACAATATTTTTTCATTCTCAAATGCCAGTATCTGCTCTTCACAATTGGTGTTACTTTATCGTCCTCCTCACGTTGACTACTCGTCCCTCATTTCTCCCTCTACTAAATAAGTTCTAACTTGAATCCCATCCTTCAATACAACTGCTCATCATTTTCTTCCGTCCATCGACAAACCCTATGTTAAAAGGTAAAGCTAGTTACAAATTCAAGTTCAGGCTTATCAGTTCAAACCACCAACTCATCCATTTCAATAATCATGGATAAAGATAATATCCCTTGATTATTCTTGTTATTTTGGTTATTCTATTTCTATTTTATTGTTATTATCTTCTTCTATAAATAATAAGGTCACCCATTTAATCGGTGTGGTGAGGTTTCTACCCACCTCCATATTATGAAGTTTTTATCTACCTACATGTTGTGAGATTTCTACCAACATATACATATTTATTTTTCTTCTTGGTATCAGAGCAAGAAAAAATGCCTTCCGCATATCTTACTGTGGCAATTTTGTCACACTTCATCTCAGTCGTGCAAGAACAGAAAAGATGGAGCATTCACCAGTTAGACATGAAAACGGTAGGCAATTTTGTCACCCTTTATCTCAACCGTGCAATGACAGAAAATATTGAGCATTCACCAGCTGTTAGACGTGAAGAACACATTTCTTCATGGCTTTCTCCCGAGAGAGTATATATGGAGCAGTCGAGGCGATTTATGGTCTCAAACAAGCCCAAACACGAGACGCTTTGGAATCATTACGTGACAAATTGTGCATGATCACCACACATAGTTTGAGGGAGAATGTTAAAAGATAAAGCCAGTTACAAATTCAAGTTCAGACTTATCAGTTCAAACCTCTACCTCATCCACTTCAATAATCATGGATAAATATAATATCTCTTGATTATATTTTTATTATTTTGGTTATTCTATTTCTATTTTATTGTTACTATCTTCTTCTATAAATAAGAAGGTCATCCATGTAATCGGTGAGGTGATGTTTCTATCCATCTCCATATTATAAGATTTATATCTACCTACATGTTGTGAGATTTCTACAAACATGTACATATTTGTTCTTTTTCTAGTTCAAATCCAAATAAAAGAAACACAAATCCGCCCAAACAAACAATACCGAAAAATGGTTACAATAACAATATCCAGAGGACTTATGTTAAAATTGACAAGATGTGAGGCGCTTTTTAATCTTTTTGGTTTTTCCTTTTCCTAAATGAGCTGTCAGCAATGATTGATATACACGAAAGCTGTCAGCCAGCTGATACACGTAAACGCTGTTTGCTGTTCGCAACTTAAATCATATCCCGTTCTTGACTGTAATTTAGACAAGGTCCAGTGGTATTTATATTTTTAATTGAGATTCAGATAAAATCGCCATAATTTAATAAATTTCCTCCCTTTCTCCTTCTAATTCCTGCCAAAGATAGCAAAGAAAAAAAAAAAAAAATCCAAGGAAACCCTAGATCAGAATCCTTTGAAAATCCTAATTTTCTAGGGTTCCGATCATGGCGACCCGGCGGAGAATGCTTCTCAAGGTCATCATCCTCGGCGACAGCGGGTGATTTTTCTCGAACGACCCCTTTGATTCGACGCGTTTTTCTTTCTGGAATTTCGATGAATCTAGGTTCTATATTTGTTTGATCGATTCTTCTTTTTTATTTTTGCAGAGTTGGGAAGACGTCTCTGATGAATCAGTATACTCGAATCTTCTCAAATTTTTTATTTTTATTTTTTATTTCGGGAAGTTATATTGTTCTGATAAGAATTTGTGTTTAGGTACGTGAATCGGAAGTTTAGCAATCAGTACAAAGCGACCATCGGAGCCGACTTCTTGACGAAGGAGGTCCAGTTCGAGGACAGGCTCTTCACGTTGCAGGTGACTCTTTAATTTGTTTAATTTGCCTTTGTTGATGTATTTGTAATTAGATCTCCTGTATATCATTAAGATGCACTATGTGGATCGTCAAAATTTTAGTGGAATTTACTGTTTTACCAGTCCTTCAAAGCATTTGGGTTAGTAAAGTTGACCGCGTGATTATGTAAAGACTCGAATTTGGAATATTTAGTTGAGTAAATTGCAACTTTATTAGATCTTCCTTATAAAGAGGCTACAAATTTAAGGTTTTCTTCTGCATACTTAAAGAAATTATTCCTTCTGTGCTTGTTGGGTTAATCCGGGATCGTGTTGCTTTTTGCTGAATTGTTCTCTCCTTTCCTGACAACAATTCTCTAGTTATCACTGGACTTGAGGTTTTTGGTCACGGAAACGAAATAGTTGATGAATACTCGATTTTGTGGTTAATCCAAGTTAAGGTTAGGATTTACGACATGGTCAAACACTGATCTGATTGATTGATAATTTTGATATACATAATACTAACCAATGAAATTATTTGATACTGAAGCTGAAGTTTGGTTAAGTTTGGTTTGACTAACTCTCGAAACTCACTTTAAGTACACTTTGTTGCATAATTGGATAATGGTGAAGACAATTTTCAGAATTTTAGACCTTGGTGCCCAAAATTTATTAATTTGAGATTTAAACTTCACTATCGTAATATCTGGCTTATGTTGCACGATTACGGGCAGGGATACAGATTGGGACACAATACAGGTGCGTGAAACGAACATTTTGAAATATTTACAGTGTAATCACCTATGTTACACGAATATGGATACGGGTACGGATACGATACATACACAGGCACTTATTTCCTGTGTACATGCAACGTAGATCTAGCTAGGTTATATGATATGAGGAAATATGATAAGATATGATCTAGGAAGTAAAACTAACACTTGATGACAAAAAGACATAAGAGGAACATCAACTGGACATTATTAAGGATGTAAGTTTAATCCAGGTATGATTATAAAGTCAGATTGTTGGCAATCAAGTAATGTCCAAAAAATTATTGTAGTCGAAATGAGAATGCTAAGATTGGATGAGTGGCAATAGATTGAAAGATTTGATAGAAATGAATGTATATTCGAGAAAAAATAGATGTTGCGCCAATTGAGGATAAGATAAGAAAAAATTGTCCAAGGTGGTTTGAACATGAATAACACATACTAGTAGATGCTCCAGTAAGGAGCAATAAGATACTAGTTAAAGAACCGCTAGGCCTGGAGTTAGGCAAAAACAAACATGGATTGAAATTTTAAAGAAGATACGGTTTTGTTAATGATATAGAGGACATGGCTCTTAAAAAAAAGCTGAATGGAAGAGATTTAAATTAGCTGACCCCAAAAAATTGAGTTAAAGGCTTTGTTGTTGTTGTCGTTGAACTTAGGTGCAGTGATTTGTTTTGGGGGAGGCACAATATTAAACAATCTTAACATTTAGCCTCTAAAAGGCACGGACACTCCAAAACAGTTCTTTCTTTATCGCATTGTGTCGGACATGGCACGCCACTCCAAAGAGCACATGGACACGCCAAAAAGGTGTCGTGTCTATGTCCCCATGTCCCGATCGTGTCATATTCGTATCCGTGCAACATAATGGTCATAAGATGACGGATGCTTTGCATTATTTCCTAGAGTGTAGATAAACTTTAGATCTAGTATTGTTAATTTTGGCTGGTAAGATGCTGTGGTAATTCTAAAGTAGAAGCACAATGGCTTATTGGAACTTTTAGTTATGTAGCTTGTGTTAGATGGAAAAGGTCACATTCTATATCCTTTAATGAAACCAATTAGCTACATAATATAAAAGAAACATATATAAATAGTAATTCGGAAAAAAAATAACAGAAAAAAGATCAGACAGAAGATCATCACCATCCTATCCAAACTTTCTGCAATCAAAATGGGGTTGGCTATGGAGCACGAGAAAGCTCCACAGAAAACTTGACACAGTTTTATGACTGTCATCCTGATATGAATCTTTCAGGCCTGTGCCAAGTTCATCTGTGAAGATTGATATGTGAAAGAGTCTATCCACATAATCTTTATCAAGGTTCAAAGTATCGGTATCGGAATCAGTATCGGACTATTCCTATGAGTATCAGGATCGGTGGTATCAGTAGTATCGGCGGTTTCGGATCGAAGAATCGGATTTTTTGTTATCGGAAAGCAAATAACTATTAGTAAATTATTAACATTGTAGAAAATATATTTTATACATTTATGCATAATTTTAAGTATCTCCAGTGTTGTTTCTTAGTATTTTTGAAATTGAATGAAATAGTAATCACCCTTATCGATTGATTTACATGCGATGAATAAGTTTTTCTCTTTTATATTCTTTTACAACCTTACTATGCTTTTACACGCTTAGTAATTGGTCTTTTTCATTCAATTTTCTTTGTCGAATTGATCGGAAAAGAGACCTCTAATGTCGGTATCGGCCAGTATCGGGTATCTCTTGGTATCGGATCGGGACATGTCAAACTGTATCGGTATTCGCCTATACTGCAAACTATGATCTTTATGCTATTTTGGGGGATAGATAGAGTACACGCTTCTCTCTACTAAACTTGTGTCTTCTGTGTTTGATACTACACACTTGTCTGTCCGTGTCCAACACTAGTATTTTATATGAATATCAGAATATTCATAACAGAGAGTATTGTGTCTGTGCTAACAAATGATATAAAATTTTGATATACGTAACATTTCCATTTTGTGCCCATTAAATTCCTTAATATCCCAATGCAAACACTACCACGTAAAAGTTATGATGTTGACTACGTGTATTTACTATTTACAAAGACATACATATATAGCCCGTGTCCTTTCGTCTAGAATTTCGAAAGTTAGCCATGTCAGATCTGTTACAGTGCATGCATCTCCATGGCACATGAAGCCATGTTTTAAAGATGGTATGACGTGAGGAATTGCATTCATTTATCTTCATGGAACATAAGCCAGAGTTAAAAGGAATGACATCGACAATTTTATTTGTATGTGGGTGCATATATACGCCCGCTTGCGCACATGAGCATAAGAGTATGATTGAAAAGGACCGTTAAAGGAAATCAACATACTCCAGGTACATATACGACCGGTGAGTTTGATGGAATTTGGGACACCCTCAATCAATTGCTTGAAAGCAGCTCAACAAATCTGCATTACTTTGATCCAGTAGAGCTCTGTGCTTCAACATATCTCATGCTCCTAGAATGCACCCAACTCTCCCATCATGTATGTACTCAATAGGCTAATTGTCGACCAGTTAGTCCGACTATCGGGGTGTCCGATTAAGCAAAATTTTCATGTGGACATGTAATTGTGATTAATCAATCGCCTAATCTGGTTAATTTGCCTGGATCAAGATCATTAAAATCAGATTCATATAACATTGGTGCAGGTTATGGTGTGGAATCATTACTTCGGCAAGATACTTCTTGGGAATAAGGATAGGAGTATTATTAACGATTTTTTTCATTTTCAATTTAAGGGAAAATGATCAGAACCAGCCATGTGAGACATGACTGTGAATGTTATGTTCTCCAATGAGGTTCTTTGTACATGCTGTGCATTAATTTTATTGAATCATTTTACTGTTCGAATTTTCACTAGGATTGAAGCAAGCTAGTTCTTTATCAATTATCATGTATATATGCGTATTTAGATTTTAATGAGAAGTGATTTGTCATCTTCTAGTATCTAGTTATAGTATCAGAGCTAAACTAGAATCATTCATTTTTGTGTCAAATAAAGGAAAGGAAATGTTTGATGCCTTAGTTTAGTGTGTGTATATATATATATATATATATATATATATATATATATATATATATATATATATATATATATCGAAGAAGGTAAATATTATTGATAAAGACCAAAATTATAAGCTATGATCCAACCTATATTACAAAATAGGTCATCTTGGATCAAAGATATTTATGTCACCATCTATATTTCTTTGTACAACAAAAATACTGAGGAAAAGTTCATGAAAGATACGTCGATTGCATTCCCTCCACACATGCCAAACCACCACCCAAAAATAAGCCTCAGCTAGCGGTATCCTCTCGCTCTGTTTCCTTTATGAGCTTTAACTTTGTTCAATACAGAAGAAAGTTCTCTATTTTGCGCAGTAGGAAGTCCAAATTTAGAGCAATGTGTGCTCCAAATAGTCAAGACAAAGTCACAACCGAAAAACAGATGGTCCCTAGACTCTTCCTCATCTTCGTATAGGCATCATTTCCTATCCCCACAAGTGGTCCCAAACATGGTAAGTCTGTCTCGAGTAAGAAGTCTATTCATGGTCATTTTGTAGAGACATATGGAAGTTTTGACCTCGCCCCTTTCATCCATACAACGCTCAGCCCAATCGACCTTCTCATGAGAGGTCCTTATTTGGTTCTCGGTCGTCCGAAACTTGAAGGTGTTTCTCTCCATATCTTCCCAAACCCAATAGTCCCTATCAATCTCAACTGCGGGGGTGTCTTCCGCATGAGCTGCCTTAATCAAACGATCCTGGAGCTTCTACTTTTCTTCCTGAATAAGGCTACTAACCGTATCAGTAGAACCCATCGGCTTATGGACTTGCCAGCCCTCCCTCTCGATCAAGTTGGTGTGCTTGATCCACGGGTCATGCCAGATACTGGTTTGAGCTCCAGTGCATCTCCCTAGTCAGCTTGGCTTTAGCCATGTGTCTTATAGCCAGAAGCGATTTAATCATGACCGAGTAGTTGTTTTTAGTCGAACAAAAGTCACCTTTCGGAAAGTTCTTTCCCCTGGACCAATTTGCCTAAAGAGATTTTCCATTGATAAATCTCGAGAATAGTTTGAAGAATGTCGTGTTTCTGAGAAGGGACAAGAATCTCATACCAACTCATCTATCATTTTTAGGCCGACATAGCTCCTCCCAACTAATAGCATGCATACTACTCCACAGAAAGTTCGCATACATACGTTCAAAAGTTCGCATACATACGTTCAATCTTCTTGATCGTGCCTTTGAGAAGCATAATGGTCTGCAGCCAGTACATAGCAACCGCCGAGATGAGAGCTCTAATAAGTTCAATTCTGCCCCCAAAGGACAATCTGTGTATGACATCTCTCCAGTCTCGATTGCGTGTAGTTGAGGAGACCCTCGCACTCCGCATTAGTGGCATAGTTAATAGAAAGGGAAAGACCCAAGTATTTAACTGGGAGTATCCCTTTCACAATGCCCATCTTGGCAAGCCAAATCTCCTTACTCCCACAAGTTTGATTCATGAATATATGGTTCATGTTTTTGTTCACTTGCAAATCCGACCCCCTCTCCAAGGAATCGAAGATGCGCTTCAGCGTATCAAGGGATCTGTTTTTTTCGGCTCTACGAACACTAGCAAATCATCAGCATATATAAGATAAGAACCACAGGTTCCGTCTTTCGAAACAAAGGGGATAATCAGCCCGTCTGCCACCGGTTCATCCTGCAGGTACGTGATGAACTCTATCACAATAGCAAATAGATAAGGAGAGAGAGGATCCCCTTGTCTCATGCCTCTGTCGTGTCACGCCCCGATTTTCGCAAGGGGCCGATCGTCCTCGCTTAATGCCTTGCGGAACCGATCGTTCTCGCATGAGTGTGATTTCGTGCAAGCCTAAGTTACGCTTGCACAAGGCCAAGGCTTTGAACAAGGACAAGTAGGCTATTCAGAGTAAGAAACAGCGGCACAAAATGGCAAAAAAGTAAAGAACACAATGGCATAAGAAAATAAGCTCTTTATTGATATTCAAGAAGTGTTACAAGCGGCGCTTGGCCGAGATTACAATTCGCTCAAGCTCTCTCTCAATAATAATGACATCGTTATACAAAAGCATCTCAAAACATCACGATACGGTTCAAGGCATCGACTCCAGATTTTCGGCTCCTGAGGATGAGGATATGCTATCGCTTCTTCGGACGATCCAGTACCTGCAAACAAATAAACTGGTGGTGGGTCAGCACTTTGGAGAAAGTACTAGTGAGTATAAAAACAACGAACAAAAGCAACACTCTCTAAAACCAACACTAAGTAAGCATGTGATAAAACATTACATTACTAGTGATCTTGCTACTTTTTACCTAGGATCATTTCATGCAACATAAGATTAGAGTCAGATTATTTCTTTCGAAAATATATCTTTGAAAACAGTTTGCATATTCAATACAATCAAGCATGATATGGGGACAATGTTCTATCGTGCACTGCGCAACATGTATCGTGAACCGAGCCAATTTCATTAACTCTTAGGAACATAAGGTATCTCTAGTGGACTATTCATCTCGATTCAAGGCATCAATAACATATACATGCAAAACAAACAAGTCTTATGAGCAGTTCGATAAGAAACATAAACAATAACTAGTGATTACTTATACAGTGATTCTTACCCTTGACCGGACGGTTATCCCTGCAACAGACATACAAATTAGCAACAATTTGCATATATGAATAAAATTTTATTTTCTGTTCGTCCCTGCATCAAACGGTTAGGTATGCAAGAAGGCTAACCTAGCATGCATCCTAACTATATGATGACCCATGGAAACCCATGATTAGCAGTTGAGACGTTCAAACCCATCTCACTAATAGACTGACACTCTTCCTTAATCACGAGGTCTTCAAGCCTCAGGGTGTCATGTCCTCTCCTAGGCCGAACGATTCCCAATGTCCCAGGAACCGAACGAGAGGGTACGTCCTTGTGCACAAGTTTGTCCAAACCAAGGTTTAAAGTATCGGCCGATACCGATACGTATCGGTCGTATCGGATCGGTTTTGAACGTAGCCGATACGATACGTCACAAAAATATCGGTATCGGCCGATACTGTCACGAAAAGCCAGATATAATGGCCAGTATCGTCCGATACGTGTCCGATACAGTCCGAAACAGACCGATACGGTGTCGTAAACCCTAAAATAAGAAGAAATAACAGTAGAGATTCCCTTTCCGACATAAACAAAAAACTTTGCAGAGACATCACATCAAATAATTGAAATTTCGAACAGTTCCTAGTAGAAGTTCTATAAATAAATCAAATTTCTCTACAAAAAACACCACAACAAAGAAGAAAAAGAAATTCAGAAGAATTTGGAGAAGTTTGTGAAGAAAATACCTAATTTCAGAAGGTATCCTAGCTCCTCCTTCGAAATACCCGCCTTATCCGCCGCCGCGGCAACCGTCGTCACGGCAACCGCCGCCGCAGACGTTCTTCAACCGACGGTGGACGGGTGGAGACGCTCTCCTCTTCGAGCTGGCCTCACCCCGCACGGTGGAGTGCTGACGACTGCGGTGGTGGACGACTGCGGTGGTGGACGCGGCGGTGGACGACCGCGGGGTTGTGGAGAGACTCGAGAGAGTTTATATTCTCTCTCCTCTCCCCGATTCAGTGATATACCACGAAATAGAAAAAAAAAATTTACACGTGGCTCGACACGTGGCTCGACTAGACAGCCAGAAACAAAACTCTCCATCTCGACCGTCCACGTCAGCGATCCCTGGCCTAAATCTAACGGTCCATATCGAAACACAGAACTCTCCATCTCGACCGTCCACGTCAGCGATCCCTGGCCTAAATCTAACGGTCCATATCGATTATGAGTTCAGAAGGAAAAAAAAAAATTCACTGCAAGCAGGAGTCGAACTCGTGACCACTGATAACAGAAACTATCATCAGCCGGCTAACCACAAAGCAATATTTATTTGGTGTTCTAACTTGCCATATATATATTATGTATCAATACTAGTTGACTAACTTGCTTTTTTGCTATCTAACCTTTTTTCCTTTGTATATATATATATATATATATATATATATATATATATATATATATTTATTTATATATGTATATGCAATTTATATATATATATATATATATATATATATATATATATATGTAATTATTATTATTATCTATTTATTTATTTATTTATTTATATATGTATATGCAATTTATATATATATATATATATATGTAATTATTATTATTATCTATTTATTTATTTATTTATTTATATATGTATATGCAATTTATATATATATATATATATATATGTAATTATTATTATTATCTATTTATTAATGCATGTAACAATTTCTTTATTATTGCATGTAACAATTTATTATTGTTATCTATGTAATTTTTTTATTATTATCTAACAATATTTATTAATGATTATATATCTGATTATCTAACAATATATATATATGATTATCTAACACTGAACTATTAATGCATGTAACAATTTTTTTATTATTGCATGTAACAATTTATTATTGTTATCTATGTAATTTTTTTATTATTATCTAACAATATTTATTAATGATTATATATATGATTATCTAACAATATATATATGATTATCTAACAATATTTATTAATGCATGTTATATATATTTCAGGATTACTTAATGGCACCAAAAAGTCGTACGCCGGAGAAAATGGATGCTGGTTGGAAACATGGAAAATGTGTCAATCCTAATAATAAGAGGAGGGTGGAATGCAATTATTGTAGCAAAATAATGGACGGAGGTGTTACTCGGCTGAAACAACACTTAGCGGGTATTACAGGAAATGTAGCATCGTGTCCTGAGGTACCAATTGCTATAAAAAAAGAAATGTTGTTGCTTGTTGAGGGTAAAAAAAAGGATAAAATAGTGGCGAATCAAAGAAAGCAAAGGGTAGAGGAGGAGTTGACAAGGATGGCTCGAGTAGATTCCTCCTCAGAAGAAGAAATTGAAGACTTCACGGATCTTAGAAGGGACATGAGACAAAGTAGGAGAGAACATGCAGCTGAGGAATGGGGTAGACGGTGGAGTGTCGGGGACAGAGAAACAGGGTCAAGCAGGGGTCCGACGTTAGGTGGCCGATCAAAGTCAGTCGCATATCGTGGGGAGGAGGTGAGAAATATTCCAGAGAAAGAAGTAAGGAGTATGGACCCTTATGTCCTCAGAAAACAAGGGGCAATGCAACCCAAAATAAAGGGTGCAATTAAGGGGATAAAGAATGCCAAAAATCATATAGGAAGATTTATATCAAAATTCTTTATATACAATAATATATCATTCAATGCTGCTAAAAGTCCACACTATCAACCAATGATAGATGCCATAGCAGCTTCCGGGGGTGGAGTAAAGGGTCCAACTCCTTATGAGATTTCAAATACTTATTTGGATATGGAAATAAGTGACATGGATGAGTACCTAAAATCATTTCATAGGTATTGGGATGAGTATGGATGTACCATTATGTGCGATGGATGGAGTACACAGAACAGAAAATGCATCATTAACTTTCTTGTATATTCTCCACAAGGAACGATATTTCTTAAATCTGTAGATGCCTCTGACAAATACAAAGATAGTAAATACATATTTGGACTGATGAATGAAGTTGTGGAACAGATTGGAGAACACAGGGTCGTCCAAATAATTACTGACAATGGCTCCAACTACAAGAAGGCGGGAATGAGGTTAATGGAGGTGAGAATGCACTTATACTGAATTTTTTTTATTATAAATATGTTTGTATATATGTTATTTATTATTGTAAATATAGCTTCTTTCTAATTATATATATATATATGTTTATATGCAGGTGAGAAGAAATTTATATTGGACGTCATGTGCAGCACATTGCATAGATCTCATGCTGAAGGATATAGCCAATGATCCACATATTAAGCCACTAATACGGAAGTCTCAAGATATGACGTGTTTCATATATAATCATGGTTGGGCTCTTAGCATCATGAGGACTGAGACTCAGAATGGAGAATTGGTTAGACCAGCCATCACTCGGTTTGCTACCAATTTTATTGCTTTTGATTCCATCCTTAAACATCAGGCTGATTTAAAAAGGATGATAAATACACGGGGTTGGACAGATAACTACATGAGACTCAATCGTAAAGATAGAGACAAGGCAGATGTGGTTGTCAGTTTAATCGAGAGTCAAACTTACTGGAGGGATATTGCAGGGGTCACTGCTATATTTCGACCTCTAGTAAAAGTTTTGAGGATGGTGGATAGCGATGATAAAGCTGAGATGGGTCATCTTTACGAGGCTATGGACAGGGCTAAAGAAATGATCAAAAAGAATGTTGGTCAAGGATATAGGAAGTGGTGGGAAATGATTGATACCAGATGGAATTCTCAACTACATCGAGATATACATGCAGCTGGTAACTACTCTATAAATTTAATACCCTTCAAATGTTATTTTATAATGTTTGTAGTGATTTTAAAACTAGTTATTTATTCAATATTGCAGGTTATTTCTTGAATCCAAAATACCAATATTCTAATGATGTTATAAATGACGACGAGGTACTTAATGGTTTCCACCGCGTCGTTAATAGAATGGTAAATGACAATACAACACGCCTTAATATAAACAAAGAGGTAAATATTATTTGATATTGGATTTTTTTATAACTTTACAATATTGAATTTTAATGTCATAAGACCCATAACTGTTGTAATATCACTTTGCAGGCAGAAAAGTTCAGATTGAGGAGTGGTGTATTTAGTTCAAATCAATTCCAAAGTGCTGTAAATAGATGTCTTCCTGGTAGTAATAGTTCATACTTTAAAATATTTATTAATTAAATTTATATACTTACAAAGCTAATATATTTTATTATTTTGTAGCTGAGTGGTGGTCCATACATGCTAGGGAGGAACCCCAAATTTGACTCGATTAGCTGTGCGCATCCTGAGTCAAACAGTGTCTTCTTCCAACTGTGAAAGGAATTGGACAACATTTTCTCTCATCCATACTCGTCCCCGCAATAGACTTTTAATGACAAAACTAGAAAAATTAGTTTTTGTCCATTATAATATGAGATTGAGGGTTCGAAATATGCAAAGATCACAAGATGAAGAAAATATTATTGATTTGGATGAGATATTTCATGAAGAAGATCCACTCATAGCTTGGACTAGAGAAAGGGAAACACCACTCTTAGATGGCAGAGAAAATGAGTGGTTAGATGATAACTTGGATGTCGATCCACAAGATATTGTCGAAAATGCTGGAAGGCCTGGAAAAAGAAAGAAAACACCAGCTGTACAATCTCGACAGGTCGACAGCGATAATGACGACACTACTGATAGTGGAGGCAATGGAGCTACACTCGCTGCTGGTGCTGACAATACTAATGAATATGAAAGTCCTGGAGATCAGTCTCATGAATACTCTGAAGACTGGCCAAGTGATTATCAACCTAGAGAGCACCGCATGGATGATACATATGCTGGAGGATCTAGCCATCATGATGTACCTACTCCTTCAGACAATTACAACAATACATATGATAGTTCATACACAAGTTATTATCCATACAACACTCCAGAGGCGGAACAACATTCAACATTTGATGGCCTCATGACAAATTTTTTTTATAATACAGATATCAGTCACTACTACCCTCATAACCAAGAACCATATCAGGACGATCATGATAATTATGATCAATTTTAGTGATATATTTGTAATTTTTGTATTTGTATACAAATTGTAGTTTTTGTATTTGTATACAAATTTTTGTATTTGTATTTGTATTTGTTCATGCACAAGTTTTTGTATACAAATTGTATTTGATAGTTCATACACAACTTTTTTTTTTTGTAGAAATTGTAGTTCGTAGTTATTGTAAAAAGACTATTATTCATGAAATTTAAATGAAGGGATAGGCCAGAGTCCCGATGAATTTTTTTGGCCAAGTGATTTTTTGTCGTACTTTTATATTTAAACATGTAAATCTTGTTGCTAATTTTATTTCGATATATTATGAAACAAAATAATTGGTGTCATAGATCACATTGTAACAATTTATAACTACTCACTTATACTAAATTTCTGAATACAATTAAATATTTATTTATTTACAAAAATTTAAAAAAAAATTCGACAAATATAATTATGGGTCTTGTCACTTGTCTCATTATCTCATCCTGCCATTTGCATTGCTTATTTGCTTCTAATCTCTTGTGCCTCCCTCTATGCGCCTTTATTCGTCAAAATTGAAACCTACAGAACAATACAAGATTCAATTAGTACGAATATAATGACATAGTAAGATTGTAACTAAAAATATGTAAAGGAAGAAAACGTATATATCGCAGGTAAACCATTCAACAAGGATGACTATTGTTTTATTCAATTCTAATTAAAAAAAACATGAAAAACACTTAAATAATGCATAAATATGTAAATTATATTTTTCTATTTTTTTTACTAATTAATTAATAATTATTTAAATTGTCGATACATCCGATACCAACATATCCGATACTCCGATCCGATACCGCCGATACTGCTGATACTGCCGATACGGCTACTCATACAAACTGTCCGATACCGATACCGATACCGAGTTCTTGAACCTTGGTCCAAACCGATGCATGAATGCACTTCTATCAGATAACAAACAATTCAAACAGGCAATAATCAAGCAAACTCTTCTATATTAACTCTTCTATTTTGATGTACGCGACACGTAACCATCAATCCACTTCTTACTCAGCGCAGTACTCGATGTACGGGATACGTAACCATCGAGTACTGGTCCGTATCATCTCCTCTTATGCAACAGTTCTATAAATCAGGCATACGGATATCTCTATTTAACAGGCATGACATAGTCTTTATTTATTTTTACAAGCATGTAGTTCTACTCTAGTTTAGCATACGATACAAAGACAAGTTCAAGCAATCTTTTACACTTCTTGTTGGAATGTCAATGGTTCGTTTGATAGCTGTGTCCGTGTAACTTAACATGCAACATTCTATTATTTTACTTAGCATGGTAAAGTTTTTTTCAATGACAAGCATTTCAAGTTCTCTAGTTAAGAATACAGGTTCTTGTTCTATCATTCTTATGCGAACATTCTCTACTTAGCTACAAGCATTATAAAATTCAGATTCATTATTAATGTCACGCCCCAATCTCCCGCAAGCTCGATAGTCCCCGCTGAACGTGAATCACCACGTTGCAGCTCTTCCGCGGGACAATCGTTCTAATCGGGACGTGATGCCGTACGAGCCTGGAGTTTGCGCTCGTACAAGACGATGTTGTCAAACACCAAATGTTATCATTGAATCAACCAAGTTGCAGCGGAAGTCAAGTATTGTGTACCAAGCACACATCAGAGTATACGCAGCGAAGCTCACGATAGGGTCCAAATAAAATGCCCCGAGGCAATGCCACAAAGGCGATGCCACGAAGACGATGAAATGCTCTTGCTCTTTTCTCTAGCCCACAAAGGTACTTACAGTTCATACATCTTGTCCCGTATATCCAAACAGCGCCACTACGCCTGTGTACCTGAAATAATGCCCACAAACGTGGGTCAGTACACAACCGTACTGGTGAGCGGGGTAACCCACTCGTCTAAGCCGACACTAAGTAAAAATAGTGAATGCAGCAGTTATATGGTGATCTTTCTAGTTGAATCCTAGATTCTTTTCATGGCATAGGGATGACATGTTAAGGAAAGCTGTAAAGCAGTTTAAGCATGCAAGCATTCAACTCAAACCAATCGACAAGCATTTATATATATCCGACCCGTCTAACTCAATGCCATCGCTTGCACGATAACATATCGAACCATTCCCAAGCCTCAAATATCCATCCTCATCCAAAGTTTATATTCCCAATATCGAGTGCACACTCTTGCCGAGGCAAGGTGGCCGCGCCTACACGAAAGCCAAACCAACAAAAGAAAAGCAAGCCAACTCTTATCTATATGAAGTCACTGGCAAAGCCATAAAGGACAAAATTCAAGCATTAACGGCGCGCCCTATCAGCCCGGGTAGCAAGCCCCGTTGGAGGTCCCGCAATGCATCGTGACTAGCACTGTGACTAGCACAAATCAATATTTCCCTCCGGATCGATACGGTCCCAGTGTCCCGGGAAGCCGTTTCGAGGAAATGCCAAACCCTTGTGTACACAGGTTGTCCGTGACATGCAGAAAGTAGGTATGACGAGAGGATCGAACATTCTCGCCCCACCAAGCGATCCTAGACTCGTTCAACCGATATCCAACCGAAGCATCCATAACCGTTCTTCCAACATATCCAACCGAAGAGTCCAAATCTCGACCTCAATATATATATCCCAAGGCACCAAAATACTCATAAGCACAATCTCTCAAGTTGTGCCCAAGTTATGCCCACACTTCACATTGCCGCTTCCCAACACAGTGTTTCACATTGGGTGCAACACCCCACACTCCGAATTATCCCATGGCACAATGCCCCAACAGTGGCACAATACCCTCGCCGATGCAGTTGTTCGGTTTCGAATCACAACTGCTCGCTTTGCAAGACAAAGCGACCCAGTGATACTCGTGCACGGATGCACGCTCGCTCGTCCGGATTCCCGATATTTTCATTGTATCATTCCAACTTGTATAATTCCAACCGTCCAAGTATAATCCCAATTATCCAACCGACTGCCTCAAATGTATAATCCAACTATCGTACCAACTATCCAACGCGTAAATCATTTCAAGCCACAATCCTACCAAGCCAACGACGTACACTCTATGCACGCCTCAGTGTAGTGATTCCCAAGTGTTCAAGCCTTTTACGTGTTTTCCATATTATTAGGCATGAAGGAGTAGAGGAGAAGGGAAAGAGCCCACTCACATTGTTTGATCCCGTTAGGCATCCTGTCCTGCCGATACGGCCAATCCCTTGAACCCGTGGTCCGATGCAAGCGCGATCTACTCAACTGGTATGACCGTGCGAGCAGGCCGTGCTCTCTAAATCATCCGACCGATCGGATTAAGGAAGACGACATTATCGCTTCCATCCAGCTATTCAGTACTGTCCTGAACGAACACCTGATTTCCATCGAACCCGCTAGCCATCTGCACATTGAAACCAACTCGATTAATCCTTCTTCCCAAAATCCAACAATTCAAATGTAACCAGCATTTGATTTATTCAGTCCGACTCAGCGTAACGCTCCGAGCGGTTGCGGGGCGTTACAATTAAGGCGTGCAAGAATCAAAGAATAAAGTTCTGCCCACTCACCCAGGTCAATCACCTTGTGTTTCGATCGAAAAACTCTTTGAAAAAGCTTTCGCTCGAGCCAGCAAAGCAATCTCCTGTACATAGTACCATCGCGGAGCGGGGCACTATATGTCGCTGCCGAAAATCTTTCCGTCTGACCCCTAATAATAATGGAGAAAAAGGGAGAGCAGACACTCTCATTCTGTCCACCTACTATTTGTCAAAGCCCATACAAAGCATGATGTGACAAAGGAAGTCCTGATTGACCATATCATAAGCTTTCCTTAGATCTAGTTTCAAGCACGTTTTGTTACTCTCATGCTTGTTGAAATTCTGCACAAGCTTGTGGGCCAGTGAGCAGTTCTCTGAGATAACGCCATTTGATAAAAGTCGTCTGATTTGGAAAGATTAGCTCATGCATGACATCTCTTATCCGATCACACATCAGGTTGATGATGATCTTATATAAGAAGTTGCGTCACACAATCGGCCTTAAGTCTTCCAACGAAGTAGCTCCCTCCACCTTCACAATCAAAATCACAAAAGTATGATTAAGTTTCGTAAGCAACTTACCAGAGTCAAAGAACACTCTAATCGCTTTGAGACTGTCGTCTTTGAGCATATTTCAATGTTTCTTTAAGAAATCCGCCTCAAAACTATTAGGCCCTAGCGATTTCTTAGGATCCGCCTTCTTAAACAATAAGATCCCACTCCGTCAAAGAAATCGGAACCCGCAACACGGTTTTTCCACGTAGATACCAGCTTCTTAAACTCTAAGTGAGAAAAAATGAACGGGTAGGAGCTCTGGTTGTAGAGTTCCTGGTAGCAACGAACCACCTCATCCCGAATATTGCCAGTCCCAGTATTAAGGACTCGGTTCGAATCATGCAACCAATGAATGACTTCCTGATGTTGCCTAGCTTTTACCGTGGCATAGACGAATTTAGAGCACCTATCACATTCTTTAAGCCAGTTGCATTTAGCTCGTGGTCTAACTTTGACCTCATCTAAGAATCTTTTTATGTGCAGCAAATCTTGGAGAGCAACCTCCTCTTCCGTGAGGATGGAGTCGAGCGGATCTAATTGGACCCTATGTGGAATGTCAGCTAGCTTAGCCTTTAGTTCCTGAAGAGGGATAAAAAGTTTCTCCTTATTCTAGACCTTAAGAAGGATTTGAGAGACTTCAATTTATGCGCCAACCTATATTGAGTTGATCCACTCTCCCCAGCCTCCCAACCAAGCTTGACCATCTTCTCATAATTCTCCATATGAATCCAGACATTTTTGAATTTGAAAGGCCTTCCTGAACCGGCAGATCCGTCAATCTGATGACAATATGGGAATGATGACGGGTACCTGAAGGTAGGCATTCTACTCGGCACAGTTGAAAGGTATCTAGCCACCGTCCAGTACAAAGAGCATGGTGCAGTTGGATGACTATCCGATTGAGAATCATCCGGTTGTTCAAGTCCAGATGTATCCGATCTTAGCCATACACATAAGCCAAGCCCCGAGGATGAGAGACATCGTTGAAACTCCTAGAGGATCGCTTGCTACACTGGCCGACCCCATTTTTTTCTCGTTAGCATATAAAAATAGCATTGAAGTCTCCTACAACAACCATGGACCATCTATCCCCTACCTGCGTACTAGTGACAATAATCTCTCTCCGTAACCCTAGTCGCTTAATCCGATCATTATGTCCATACACCGCTCCCACCACAATTTGAAGGCTCCCTTGGTGGTGAATTCAATGGTGAGAAGTTTGTCAGAGCACTGAATCACATCTCCTTGCCAAACCCTGTTATCCAATATAATCCAAATACGAGCCATGTCGCCACAATCAAGGTTGTAGACGGAGTTCTAGTGCGTCGGAGTCCGCCTGGTAATCTTAGTAACAAATCTGATTTTAGATTTCAAAATGTTGATAATAGAGCACCTGGACTTTTTAGCATATTTCATGATATTCCTCCACCTACCTATCGAGTTCGTCCCTCTCACATTCCATGCGTTTGTTGACACGCAAACTCTCTAAGCGGTGGAGAGAGACCATCATGTCGACTATTAGGAGCTTTATCACCTCCTAGTTTAGACTTAGCTTTAGCCTGCCATATGGGATTAGGATAGGCCAAAGGGCTCCTGATTAGGTTTCGTCCCGTCCTGACGAATCGCTTCTTTGACAGAGTCATGAGAGGAGCGGTCCACATGATGGACAATACAAAGCACTCCGCTTCCTAATCTCTTGCGCACTTTGACGTGGTCCCCTTCTTGGCTAACAACCTTAGCCCTGAAAATAAACATGCTTGAATTCTCTTCCACTTGTTGCTTGTCTTTGGCTAAATACCACCACCGCATGCTGAGATTTAGCACATCCTGCCGCACTCATGTCTTCCTCGTTCTCCGCTCTTGTCCTCTTTCCCAAAACGATGGTTGAGGAATCCCTTGTAACACTGGCTCGTCTGTATCTATGGTGCTCGATTTCGAAGACCTGTCAACCGCCACTCCCGATGTGTTAGGGACTTCCATATTGGCTCCAGCGGCCTCTTTGGATGCTAGCTCCTCTTGACTAGGACGAGGGACTTGATTAATAACCTAACATGTCGCTCCGACGTCAGGACACTGAGATTTAATATGCCCAAAACTACGACAGGAATTACAGCATGGCAGAACTCACTCATACTTAATTTTCTGGAAAATTAGATCACCTGTCGGGAGCTCGATCTCCAATTTGTCAGGAAACATGTCTACCACATTGATCTTAACAAATACCTTTGCAAAAGACGATCGTTCCCTCCTAACCGTACAAGTATCTGCGTGTATGGGGTTTCGAATAGCACTCGTCATCTTCATGATTGCCGAAACACTCCAGAGTTGAGGTGAGCCATGGTACGATATATATATATATATATATATATATATATATATATATATATATATATATATATATATATATATATTGGAAGAAAATTATCCATGATCGCTCCCATTGGGATTCGAACATCGCCCACCTCGGGCCTTATGCCTCCACACTAGCCACTTGAGTTAGAGGTCATTGACCTATATATATATATATATATATATATATATATATAGAGAGAGAGAGAGAGAGAGAGAGAGAGAGAGGGAGGGAGGTGTTATGTTGGGGATTTATATGCCTGAGCATATTGGACTTATCCGTCTGATGTAATGGTTTGCTGTGATAGTTTGGGGAGGATGCATCATCGTTCTGTTTTTCATAGAACTTATTGATAATCCTTTATATTTTTAATAGAACAGAATAAGGAAGTGTTGTTTCATAAAATAGAGAGGATCGGCCTGTTAAGTCTTTTTTTAAAAATCATTTTTGGTGCTTTTCTGAAGATGTTAAAGTATATATTTTCCTGTAACAAGTGGAGTATTGTTGGCAAATCTTTGTAAGGTTCCTCGTGTATTCTCTATCACACGGATGGTGGGTATATAGTAAGTACAAAAGATTGGTTTCCCTTATTTTGGTGGATATGCTTTTTCAGTATGATATATAACTACAAGTT
The DNA here is from genome assembly GCA_036927795.1 of Iris macrosiphon. Taxonomy (NCBI): domain Eukaryota; kingdom Viridiplantae; phylum Streptophyta; class Magnoliopsida; order Asparagales; family Iridaceae; genus Iris; species Iris macrosiphon. The sequence goes on along the minus strand of JAYESA010000009.1, from coordinate 21,125,436 downwards.
TACTGGAAATTTCAAGTTTCAATGGGAAGTTCTTGGAGTGCCTCTTTAAATTTTATTTATGACTTATACCAGAAACTAAACTCCATGATAGATTTAAAAACCAGATACTAGCATGAAGAAGAGTTTAACAAAAGAAGATAGCCATCATCTAGATGGAGGCATCTATGATTCGAGAATTTGTTGTGATAAAAGGGCATTACAACTTGGTCCTAAAAAACATCAGGAACTGTTCTTATTTGTAGTTACAGACTGTCTTACATTTCATCTTGGATCCTTAATCACATCTCAGCAGTATTGTATTCTTAGCCTGTCATAGTTTCATAGATAATGAATTATTGTGTGGTAGATTTTTGTTGCAGAACCTTAAACCTTAATCATAAAGTCAAGGCATCATAAATCTCTCTTGTTCCTTCTATTTAAAATCAACCTTTCTGTTTCTATCTTCAGTTTAAGATAAAGTACGTGGCTTCTTAATTTCATGTTTAACAACATTTTTTCTGCATTACAACCTCCAGATTTGGGACACTGCAGGGCAGGAAAGATTTCAGAGTCTTGGTGTAGCGTTCTACCGTGGAGCAGATTGTTGTGTCCTTGTGTATGATGTAAATGTACAGAAGTCATTTGACAATCTTAACAATTGGCGCGAGGAATTTCTGATTCAGGTATCCAATCTTTCTTTGTACTGAACCCAAATGTGCAAGAGGTCATAAATTTGTGCAAAAGTGACCAAGTTTGGTTGTTGAATTTCAGGCCAGCCCTCCAGACCCTGACAATTTTCCATTTGTTGTGTTGGGAAACAAGGTTGATGTGGATGGTGGGAATAGCCGTGTGGTATGAACATCTCGTGATGAGCCTCGTATAATTATGAATGTTACTAGTTTAATTACTATATGTTTGTGTGCTAATACTTTATATATGTACGTGCATTTGTTTTTTCTTGTGTCGATTCTCAGTGCTCTGAAAAGAAGGCAAAAGCGTGGTGTGCTTCAAAGGGGAATATCCCGTACTTTGAGACATCCGCTAAAGAAGGATTCAATGTGGAGGCCGCTTTCCAATGTATAGCCAAGAATGCCCTCAAGAATGAACCAGAGGAAGAAGTGTGAGTAATCGGATTCCGTATCTTATAAAACTAAAAAGTACTTAATATGAAATTAGTTTTCTTGGCAATTTTTAACAAATCTAAGGTTTAAAGGGTTTTTTGAAGCACAATAGACATATCTAAGAAATATGCCCATAATTTTTGCAAGAACATTTGTTTAAGGTTTAAAGTTTTTTTTTGGTGCAATAGAAAAAGATTTTTCTAAAAAATGCCCCTAAATTTTGCAAGATTTTTTTTTTCATTTGTTTCTTCTCTTCTATAGAGATTGTACTGACACTTCTTCTTTTGCTTGTGCTGAAGATATCTTCCGGATACCATTGATGTTGCTGGTGGTTCACGGCAGCAAAGGTCATCAGGTTGCGAATGCTAGATTGATGTCAGATAGGGCAGATCCTCCCTCAATTTGCTATAATCTGTGATCTAAATTATCTTCCATTGAATGACTGGAATACCTGTTCAGTGGATTCCCCAATCTCTTCCCCTTTGTCTGCTTTTGTTTTCTTTGTCTAGTGGACATTCAACTGTGATGATAACTTGAAAAGTATTGCTGTAGGGAATTATTTGAAGCCCGGATTGTTTGTGTAATTAAGTCATTTGTTATTATCAGCTTCGCCTAGCAAATTCTTGGAAAACCAGTTACATAAATTTATCTCATCATTTTAAACAATACTTGTTTTATCATCATTTCATGTGAAATAACTACTGTGCTTTATTCCTGAATTGATGGCGATAAGTGTAGTGAATTAGATGAAGGCAAAGTTCTGATCATATTTCATTAGACTTCAATTATTAGATGAAGATATTCTAAATACATATTTTAAATTATTAAAAATTGTATAAATTATTATTTTTGGAATGTTGACAAAATTGTGCATTCCAAATAAATATTCTAAATTAATCTATTTCTTTTTTTTCTTTTTTTTTTATATTTGGTAATATTTTTTTTTTTGTTATTTTTGGTGGGTCTATCAACTAATTTAGAGGAGTTATGATAGTAGCTTTTTAGTAAATTTTAAGTATGTATAAGTATTCAGTGTAGCTTTTAAGTACTATAAAACTTGATTAGTAAATTTTAAGTATGTATAAGTATTCAGTGTAGCTTTTAAGTACTATAAAATTTGATTAAAATTAAAATATATTACTGAAATCTCTCTCTCTGTATGTTCTAACTATTGTAACTAGATTGATTTTTCTTCTTTTGGCGGATTGAACGCTTCCTCCATCTTTCCTTTTATTTCAGTGAAAAGCATGCCATACGGATATTAATGGATCTCACATCGAAGTACTAAAAGATAGTACGCAGCATTTAAGTCCAAAAGCAGTGGATATTGTGTATTAATAACAAAGAAATATATATATATATATATATATATATATATATATATATATATATATTATTTTTAAGTTTTAAACTTATTACACGAAATATTTCTATTTTTAAACTAATTATATTGACCATCCATATGTTTTATGTTTATTACATGAAATATTCTTATTTTAAGATAAAAATAAAAAATTATAACACTAACTATTCCTTTTTTTTTTTAAATTCTAAAGGAAGGAGTGGTCAGTGTAATTAGTTTAAAAGTAGGAGTATTCCGTGTAATAAGTTCAAAACTTAGAAATAGTTAGTATAAATAATTCATATAAAATATCTATTAACTATTCATGTAAAATAATGTTTCAGTAAATTCTAACTAAAAAGAATAATATTTTACTGAATCAGGAACCAGTTACGATGAGGATTTGCTATCCAGTCTTTCTAGTATAGAGTACAGCTTAAGTTCGCAAATGGAAGAACCTTATGTCTTTGCCAACCAGTCATCTTACTGTTTGTTCTCCTTTTTTTTCCCTAATATCCTTTGTCCCGTTTCTTCTAGTTTTGTTGTCACGACTACTTTTCCCTCCTAAGAATTGCAATTGTACATTATAGTACATTATCCTTCTAACAATACTCGTTATATCCTTTGTTCAGCATCTTGTTTATACGACATTGACTCTTATATTTGTTGTGGCTAGGTTTATACTGACATTCTGTCACAATTTATATATATATATATATATATATATATATATATATATATATATATATATATATATATATTACAACTGATACAACTGTTAGATTTGAATTATAAGACTGAGATTAAAATATGACATTACAGGTGTAATCTCAATCTTGCTATCCAAATCCAACAGTTGAATATAGATTAGTTCCATAATATATATATATATATATATATATATATATATATATATATATATATATATATATATATATATATATTCTACTATATAATGACAAAACTAGGCTTCACCGTGAAAGTTTTTCGTTCCAAAAATACCCTTCATTAAAAACAGTAATTAAATACGTATTAAATGTATGTATGCATGCATGAGACAACTTGGAAAATGATAGTTAATAAAACAAAGATATGCATGCATGCAAAGTAGGTAGTTTGGAGAATAAAACAAAAATTAATAAAGCATGCATGCAAAGTAGGCACATGAACCCAAGAGATAAGAGAAACCTTTTATATTCCCGTCATTTAATTTCTCCCAACTTTCATGCTCCAGCCTATTATATTTCCACCTATAATAAAATTAAGAAATTGTCAGTTGCTTTTTTAATAAACTATTTTTTTAAATAATATGAAATACGTGCAACGCACGTGTGTATATACTAGTATATATATATATATATATATATATATATATATATATATATATATATATATATATATCAGAAAATTTACTGTACAGAAAATATTTTAAAATAAATTAACTATAAGGATACTATTTTTGAAAATTTTGAACCGACGATAGAAATCGCCATCGGAGATGGCGAAAATTGAGAATGTCAAATTTTTGCCAACTGAGTTGACGAAAATTCAGCACTTTGACCCGGGTGGGTGGGTGAGGGTTGGTTCGATTTGGTTCGGTTTTAATGTTCGAGTGTTGGTTTTTTTTTTTAATTAGTTTTTTTTTTTTTTTTGGAAAAAAGAGTGGTTTGATTTAGTTTTATTTAGGTTTAGTGGTTTTAAAAAAATTGTTGTAACAATAAAGTATTTTAAATAAATTAGAAAAATAAAATAAAATTTAACATAAAAAAAAATTACTATCATTGAACATCAAAATTTTTAAAAGCTATCTAAAGTAAAAAAATTACGTCTGTCGTCGAGCAGACTTTGAGCGGCCATAACTATTTGTTCGAAAATTATTTTTCGTCAAACAATAGGTCGATTTGTATCTTTTCAACGAGAGTAACACAATTCGTGTAGAAAATTTTTCGCACATGTTACAGGCAAAAGTATAAAATTTAAATTTTTAAAGTATCATAACTTTTGACTGAGAGATCGAAACGAAATCCAACTTGTGCCAAAATGACCGTAATAAAAAGTATTATAAAATAAACCGTTTCACCGTTTCACAAACTTTGAAAATTTTAGAATCGCCAAAAAACGATATTTCGACTTCTAAATTTTGCTTTCGGATTTTTTTTTTTCGGTATTTCAATATTAACGAGTAAAAGTTGGTGTCTCCGTGTCACCACCCCATTTCCAGAGCCGGGTATTTTTTTTATATTTTTAATTTAGTTAATTGTGGATTATTTATATTTAATTGTATTTATATTTAATTATTGATTGTATTATATTTTTATTGTTTGTTTTAGGATTTTGGCTAGCCTGGACCCATGTCAGACCCTAGTGGACCCATGTCCGACCCAGCCCACACCCTTGTGAGAATTATTTTGGGGCTTAGAATATTTATTTTATTTTAGGAGGTTAGTTGGAGAGATTTGGAGTTAGTTTGAGTGTTTTTGGACCCCGAAACCCAAACCGAGAGTTAGGAGGGGCATTTTGGTCTTTTGGCTTGTTGTAACCCTTTATCCTTGCTCCCAGACCCGACCCCATCCCATTTCCAGCGTGAAACACAGCAGCCCCCACTCCCCTTTCTCTTCTTCTTCATCTTCTTCTTCACTTCTTCTTCATCACTTCTTCTTTCTTCTTCCTTCCTTCTCCAAGTAAGCTTTTCTTCCTTTTTCTTCCTTCTTTCTTCCATTCCTCCTTCTTTATGTAACCCTAACCCTACATTCTTCCCTAACCTAGGTGGGTAGAGCCTAGATTTTGTGTTGGAGCTAGATTTGGGAGCTTGGAAGCTTGATTTGGAGGATTTGGAGCATTTTGGAGATTTTGGCTTGGGATTCCAACTCCCAAGAGGTAAACCCTGATTTTCTCCCTTGTAATTATTTTTATATAGTGTAGTTAATATTTTAGAACCTTCCTAGACCCTTAGGCTACCCGTGGGAGGAAGTTGGAACTAGTTTGGTTGGGTTTAGAGACTTTAACACTAGATTTTGTGTCAATTTCGGGTGAAATCCGAATTTGGCCCAATTTTGGGTGATGCCCTAGGTTAGATGGACCTAGGTAGACGTTGTCGAGAGTCTTGAGGGTGAGAGCGTGTCTCCGTTTGGACACGGGAAGTCGTGTCGCGGAGAAACGGGCGTTTCGGACGAAATTGGGGCTTTTCGTCGTCGCCGATTCTAAGTGCGTGTGCGTTTCCGCCACGGACCTAGAATCGATGCGGGAGCGCATTTTCTAGGATCTAGACATCGTTTAGGACGCGTGGGTAAATTTTGGGCCGATTCTGAGTTCGTTTGGTGTGCGTTTCAGGAGGTTTTCCGAGCCGCGCACCACGTGTTCGTCGAAATGACCGAACGGCCATTTCGACTTGGTTTCCTCGTTTCGGGCTTGTGCGCGCGTTGGATTAGTATCGGGGAGTGTGTGCTAGAGTTTTCGAGCTATATTATATATATTTTAGGGCGTTGGTGAGTGTCGGGGTCGTTGGGCGTGCGTAGGTGGGGCGTTGTGAGCGTTGTGTGCATCGTTGTGGTAGTGTTGTGTTTGTGTATATGTCTCTCTATATATATTTATTTGTGTGTGTGTTCCTATATATATATATATTTCTATTTATATATATATGTGTGGTTGTGTGTTTGTGAGTGTGTTAGTGAGTGCTTGTGTGAGTGTGTGCTAGTGCGTAGGTGAGTGTGTGTGAGTGCCTATATATATATATATGAGTTTGAGTTGTGTGTATATATGTATATATATTTGTATATATATGTATGAGGGTTTGTGTGTGAGGTTGTGTGTTTGTGAGAGAGTGTGCTAGTGTGTGTGAGAGTGTGTGTGTGAGGGTGTGTGAGAGTGAGTGTGTGTGAGTGAGGATAGATATATATATATATATATAGATATATATATGTTTATATGTGTGTGTGTATATATATATAGATGTGTGTTTATATATGTATAGATATATGTGTGTGTGCTTATGTGTGTGTGTGTTGATGGTGTTGTGAGTGTGTGTGTGTGTATTAGTGTGTGAGTGTGCTAGTGTGTGTGTTAGAATGTATATAAGTTAGTGTGTATATATAGCTATAGAGTTATATATATATAGATATATATGTATGTATATATATATATATATGTATATATATATATAGGGGTGTGTGTGTGTGTGTGTATGTGAGATGAGAGGGGGGGGTGCCCAGCTGAAACAGGGAGCAGCAGCAGCAATGTGCAGCTGCAGCAGCAGCAAAATCAGCAGCAGCAGTAGCATAGCACAGCAGCAATGTGGGCAGCAGCAGCAGCAGTTTTAGGTAGCAGCAGCCGCAGTACAAGCAGCAGCAGCAGCTAGCAAGAGCAGTGTGCGAGAGAGAGGGGTATGTATATATATATAGATAGATAGATTGTTAGATAGGTAGATTAATGGATTGATAGTTGGATAGGTAAATTGATAGATAATTAGATAGGTAGATAGCTAGTTAGATAAATAGGTAAATAGATAGATACATAGATATAAATAGATAGATAGATATATGGATAGATAGATACATGGATAGCTAGATTGATAAATAGATATATATGTAGATAGGTAGGTAAATAGATAGATAGATAATTACCTAGATATGTTAGATAAATAAATAGCTAGTTAGATAGTTAGATAGATAACTAGATAGGTTGATACTAGATAGGTAGATGGATAGGTAGAGGGATAGCTAGATATATAGATCTATATATATAGATATATACATAGCTAGATAGATAGTTAGATATCTAGGTATATATATATATATGTGTAAGGTAAGATAAGGTAAGGTATTGGGTATAGATATATAGGTATATGCCTATATGTATTAGATATCTATATTTTAGCCTAGATTATAGCTAGATATATATGTTTATGCATAGTTAGTTAGCTAGAGGGGTAGTCGGGTTGAGTTTAGAGCGGTATCTCAATACCTTGAGATACCGAGGTATCTCAATACCTTAAGATAACCAAGGTATTGGGTTTCGAGCGGGGTTTTTGAGCAATAGCCTAGGAATAGTATTGGAGTAATTTTTATATGCTTATGTGTATATATTTACGCGTGCTAGCATAGGTTTTAGCGGGTTTAGGCGGGGTGCGTAGCCTAGGTTGAGGTATCGGATACCGAGGGTATCCCGGTATCTCAAAGAGGCGAGTTTGAGAGTTTTCTAGCTTAATGACCTCGGTTTGACCTAGAATTTCAGGAGCACCCTAGTTTGACCCAGACTTGACCGTAGTTGACTCGGTTGACCGCCAAAGTCAACTTTTGACCTAGTTTTGACCCAAAGTTGACTTTTTGGACCCAGAGTTGACTTTTTGACCCAGATTTTACCGGTTTGATCCGTTTGACCTAGAACGACCCTAGAAGCCTATTTTTTTAATTATTTTATATCTGTTTAACTCATTAGAACCCTGTTTAACCTTGCTTTTCGCATTAGGTCCTTGCGACACCAGTTCGGATCGCCAGTTGCTCAGGACGTCAGGCGAGTACATTCTCTGATAGTTTTCATTATCTGATGATTATTATGATTCAGCTTCTAGTATAGTATCATCTGATTATTCTGGCACAGCACAGGACACTGATTGATATTTCTGGATTCATTTACTTGCGACACGTACATTTCATGTTTCTGGCCTCTATTCTGGAATCACTACTGGCATCACTTACAGGCATCACTACAGGCATCATTCATGTACAGGCTGGACTCATCTTGATTTGCGTGTCGGGTCTTGGATCCACTTGTATTAGTCGGGGCGGGGAAATACTCGAGTAGACATGTAAACATTCCTATCTGGCATCATCAGGAATCACTCCCTCTGGTCTAATCTGGAATGATAGCAGCCGCGCACCCAGTGCGCGGTGAGCCGTACTTACCCCTAGCCGTTTACATGTCGAAACAAGTATTTCAAGGACACCGAGTTCATTCTTTATAGTCTGGACTCTCATGCATTTCTTGACTTGTCTCACTTACATGTTTCTGGACTTGACTCACTACATATTTTTCATGCTGGACTCACTACACGTTCATGTGCACGGACTTGATCTTAGCTTAGATTCTTGTATCTTACAGTTACTACTATCTTGTTTCTGATATTCCTGCATCTTTACCTTTATGCACCAGTGATACATGTTTATTTTCTGTTTCATACTTCTTTCTTCTTGCTACTTGCTATAACTGTTTTATAGTTTTTATCATTTAAATGGAACTGCTGTTAGAGATGTACTTGCTCCAGTCCTGACTGGACATATTTTTCCAGAGTATCCGGAGGATTGGTGTCCGACGTTCTATGGACCTGAGCATGTCGATGGTGCAGACAGGGACCCTCTAGTTTAGGGGTGATTTCCGGGTTGGTAGCCGGGATCACTAGGATCTTGTTGTTGTTTTATTAGCCTTAGTACCGGATTTGTCTCCGGTTTTGGATTGAGACCTTGTTTGTATATTATTTTGGATATTGTTGTATTATTATTTGATGTGTGGTTGTTGTAGTAGTTGTTGTTGGTTAGACTTTATAGTTGTTAGATCTCTGTGTTATCTTATCGTGCTTAGATTCGTGATTGAGTATATTGTGATTATCATTTGATATTTGCTCTTCCGTTTGGAGTTGAGATCTTGGCAGATTTATATATACTTGTTTGTGTGGTTGCCCTCCTTTTGGAGAGGTCATGGCCGATTTTTGTGTGAGATTATTATTTAGTTAGTTGACCTAGACAGCGTTCTACCGCCGATGCTGCGGCGTAGGCTGGACGTACCCACGACTCATGTCCGATTTTTCGGGTGCGGGTCGTGACACTCCGGACCCTCAAACGTTATTATATAATATATAAGCGTGAAGATGATTAAAAATGGGACAAGAATATATATTTTATTTTTTTGTGATATCTATTTTGATATCTATTTTAATTATGATTTCTCATAAATATATGTTTTAAATTTTGAATATGTGTTTAGTTAGATATTTTGTAGTTAGTTTAAATATAATTTAAATTTTGAATAAATTATTATACATAATAAATTTCAAATATGTCCTTAGAAAATTATATTCTGAATGATACTAATGTGGTATCTAATATTTGAAAATATATTTTAGTTATTTTAATTGTCTTTAGAAAATCTATAAGTGTCTTTTTTCAAAAAAATCTATACCATAATTAAAAAAAAATTGATATCGTAATTGTCTGTTATAGTTATGGTATGAAATTAAAAAAAATAACAAATAGATAATTACGATATAACAAACAACATTTAAAAAATAACACATTCAAAATTTAAAATATATATTTATGAGAAAATCATAATTAAATAGATACCACAATTTAACAAATAACCAATAAAAAACCAACAACAAAAAAACCTAAAAAAATTAACCAAAAAAAACCAAAAAAATTCCATTTGTCGGATTTTAGCCATCTCGGATGGCTAAAATTTGACAAATAAAAAAAATTTATATTTTCGCCATCTGGGATGGCAAAAATTTGACAAATATAATTTTTATTTATTTATATATTTTTGCCATCTGGGATGGCGAAAGCTTTCGTTACTTTAAATATTTTCAAAATAGTTTTGTTTTAGTTAATTTATTTAAAAGAAAATTTTGTACAACAAATTTTCTTTATATATATATATATATATATATATATATATATATATATATATATATATATATATATATATATATATATATATATTATGGTTTATTATATATTTAATTATTTTTTAGTTATAATTTGTTATGGATATATCTCTAATATTTATTAAAAATTATGTATCTCCCGTAAGTTTTAAAAAAAAATTAAATTGGTTGGGTATTTACTTACGGTTTTAGATTTTTTTAATCTTTCGTAAGTTTAAAAAAAATTAAATTGGTTGAGCATTTTGTTACGGCTTGGACGGATAAGAGAAAAATTGGTTTCAGTTTTTATTTATCTCCATAAGTTAAAAAAAAAGTAACTTGGTTGAGTATTTACTTACGACTTGGACAACACTCATTTATCTGAATTATAGAACTGAGTGTCCACACTATATATATATATATATATATATATATATTGCAAATGACCACTAGCCTATTGGTAAGAGTGATGTATGTGGTCAGGGAGGACGGGATTCGAGCCTCGGTGGAGACGAGTTATGGGTGTGTGCGTGCGTGTGTGGTGCCGCTTCAAAAAAAATAAAAAATTATATATATATATATATATATATATATATATATATATATATATATATATTGACTATTAATATGAGCACAACTCTAAATAAGCAAATGAGATCCCTTGAATTTAACTTAATTACATCAACGGTTCTCTTTTTGTCCTTTCCTTTCTCTCTCTTCTTTCTTTGTCATAATTTGTAATGTGCAAGAGAGAAAGAACTTTGTATCAGTTGACTTTCGTTTAGTTATGTGTTGATTAATGATAAGTTTTCTGAATCAAAGAAATATTTTTGGAAATATCACACCATTTTTGAAAATGGTAGGTTCTGACAACTCACGTTCAACATTTGACAAATGACTTCTTTCCTTATCCAAATATTCGAAGTATATCCCGTCAATCTTCTCAAAGTTTGTAAAAACTTGTTGCCGAAAAGATTTGATTTGATGGTCTACATCTTTCTTCGGATCTTGCTTTGAGATTGTTAGTCCTGAGACGGATCAAAGATGGTAGAATGCGTGCCATAGCAAAGCTGCTAGCGAGACCCGAATGTCCGCTCTCTACTGGAATCCAAGTTGTCGTCGAGATCAGTGATTCACACAAGAGTTCCTCATCAGATATTTCTCGATTCCAACGAACCACGAACCAAGAACATGTTATAAACTGGCTCCGAATAAAATGAAGATTACAACAAGCAACAAGTAAAATATTTTTCTCTTTACTTTCGCAAGACGCTACAATGAGAAAGAACGAAGCAAAGAAAAAACTGAAGAGAAGCTCCTTGCTGGGTGGTCAAAACCACCATTGCTCAAAGAAGGATTCGCCGTACAGACGATCTGCCCCCAGGAACCAGCAAGTTCACAAAAGAACTTCTGGAACGATCAAAGTCACATTCGAAAACACTCGGAGACACCATGTGAGAGGGAGACACTCTGGGCCGCATATGATCTGGTGTTCTCGGTTTTTCATATGTATTCTCTCTCCTCAAATGAAAGAGGAGGTCCTCTATATAAATAGAAAAAAACAGCACCTATGCGGCATGAGGAAACACCATGCTGCATATGCACTGACCGACTAGATCCCCCAAAACCGGGTGCCAATGCCGCATGCGCCACCCATGCCACATGCACCGCCTATGCCGCATGCGCCTCCTCCGCCATCAGTTACGCTGTACTGCACGAGGCAGACAACGCCGTCAAACGCCGAAAGCAGCCCCTCGCGCCGTATATTCCGGAAGGCACAAAAAATTATGCGACGTATGCACCGCCTATAGTAGACCTTGTCTCCTCCACATGCAACTCGCTTATCCAAACCTGAACGCATAGCCCCAGGCCACATAGCACCTGGCCACAAAGACCCCGGCGGTATAGAGCATGGCCGCATAACGCCTGGACGCATAGTGCCTTGGCCGCATAGCGCCGGGATGCATAGCGCTTTGGCCGCATAACGCCAGGCCGCATGTGCCCGAGCTAGCAATCGTGCATGCAACTCGCGCATAAAGGAGCGCACGAGTGCCATGCGACGATGCTGACGTGCTAAGTGCAAAGTGCGCCAACAAAGTGTCACTTTGCACCCTTGAGCCCGTGCCCGAGTCCGAGTCGCTAAGCCCCTTCAGGGCTTAGCTCCTAAGGAAAACTTTTCAAAGGTGGTGACAAAACAAAGATTGTCTTAATGGAGTTTGCACTTAAACCCTCTAGGAAAAGTCAACCCACATGGGCCTCCACCCCACGTGCATATTCCAATACTAAGCATAGCTATATATTGAGATGTACACATTGGTAATTTTTTAATGTAGGACTAAAACTTCCAAAGACAAGTAAAAAATACCAACAATCTCCCACATATATCACAATATATGGTTGAGTGTTCCTTACAGTGAGTGCCATCATGCATTAGGATAGATGTCGTCGGCGACTTAAATCTTCCCGCATGGATCAAACAACAGTACGATACAAGAATAGACCAGACCTTGAATTCTGCACCATAGCTGCTATTCTCCCCACTCACACAATGACCTCAGTTGTGCCATCCGGTCGCACGTTAAAGGCCATGTGCTGACCTGGTCTCAGTGTATGTATCTTGGGCGTCTACAAGCTTTCCCTCAAGAGACGGCCTATATCTCTATCCATACACCTAGGTGAGTTCTTTCACTATAGAGAGTTTATTATCCGACATGAAGCATTGCACTTCTGTGCGGTACGCTACGCCGCATGACATGGCCGCCCAAGGACGAGGATCCCCCTTTTGTGGTGTTATACCACTGTAGCATGAGGACACAGGCCTCTTAGTAGTGTCGTTATTACACACAACATGGAGCCTTGTGCTCCTGTGTGGTGATACCCCGTTGTGATATGGCTTAAAGCCGAGGTTTACTCCCTCGTGTGGTGTAACCCACTGTAGCATGAGGTCACAGGCTTCTTAGTAGTGTTGTACTACTTTCCAGCATGAAGCCTTGTGCTTCCGTGCGGTGCTACGCCGTTGTGACATGGCTCGAAGTCGAGGTTCACTCCCTTATATGGTGTCACCCACTGTAGCATGAGGTCACATGCCTCTTTGTAGTGTTGTACTACCACTCTCTATTTTCTTTCAGCATTAGGCTACCTGCCTATGTGCGGTGCTACTGCCGCTATGACATGGCCCGAAGTCGAGGTTCACTCCCTCGTGTGGTGTCATGTCACTGTAGCATGGGATACAAGTCCCTTGTAGTGCTGAAACTACTCGTGCTTCTTGTAACGTACGCCGGACATTCACTCTGCCCGAGAACGCATTAAGACGTTAAAGCCATCCTCCGACAGGAAATGTTCTGATCAAGAACAAATAATAGATCACAGTGGTTCCGGGTACGTATCCCACAATGTCCCTGAGGACTACCCACTGTACCTGATATTCTTCTGGTCAAGGGTCCTCCCTTGAACCAATAGCTAGATGTGTGGTAGATTTCTCTTTGAACAAATAGCATAAAACTAAATGGTAGGATTGCAGAGACACAATACCAGAGGTCCTCCAAGCCCATATTTGCTATGTCATTGACTATGTGCTGTGTTACTGCCGCTGTGACATGGCCTGCAACCGAGGCTTTACCCTGTTGAGGTACCTCATAGTGGTGTCACCCCACAGTAACATTGAGTACTATGCTCCTTTATAGTGCTTGACTTTGACTATATGCGGTGCCATTGTCGTTGTGACATGGCCTAAAGCCGAGGCTTTATCCTGTCGATGTACCTCATAGTGGTTTCACCCCACGGTGGCATGGAGTACTACGCTCCTTTATAGTTCTTACAATCAGCTGGCGCTTGAGGCCAATAATGAATGGATCTGGCAGATTTACCTGACTCCGATCTTTAACTACTGTAATGATCCACGCTAGCTGCGCTCATTCAGTGTTCTGTACTGGCCTGTTTTGAACGAATCCACAAATCACCTGGCTCTGAACATTAATCACTGTAATAATCCATGCTAGCTGCGCTCATTCAGTGTTCTGTACTGGCCTGTTATGAACGGATCCGCCAGAATCACCTGGCTCCAAATATTAACCACTGTAATAATCAACGCTAGCTGCGCTCATTCAGTGTTTTGCGTTTTATCCACACAGTTCTCTTCATATCTTTGAAGAGATGAATAGATGCCACTGTTGCAGCTTCCTGGTTTTCACAGTATGTCGGTATCTCTCGAATCTGTGTACTAACTATAGGAAGATCATCTGAGAGTTTCCAGAGCCATCCTGCTTAATATGCTGCACCTGATAGTACATAAAATTCTGAGAGTAAAGACTGTTTCTTCGACTTCCACGATATAGCAGTACCACTCCTGGAGAAGTCACGTCCTCCTGTGGATCCTTCACTCTTCTTTTCTGAGCACCAATTGACATACTGAAGCCTTCCATCATATCTGGATGACTGTTGTAGTGTAGGATATACTACTGAGTCCACTTGAGAATTCTGACGACTCTCTTCACATCTTCCAGTGTTCAACAACACATATACTGCTCGTGAACTGACACAACATCCCTACTACGAGAGCTATATCAGGCCTGGCGGTACTCGCAGCTTGAATCATGCACCTGATGATGCTCGAGTACACCAACTGTCTGATGCTTTCCCTTGGATTAGGCTTCTTCATCTTAATGTTACACCTGAGGAATATCGACCCTGATACCCAAAGCGTGTGATCAAATATCTTCTGCAGAGAGCTTGTGCCAGAGCAAGCCCATCTGGCATCCAGATTGACTTATATCCTTAAGATGATCTCCGCAATCCCATGTCCTAAAACTGGACAAAATGATATCTTTGTTCTAGTGGCACTTCTATATCCACAGCTGGAATTTAGCAAGTCGTCCACATAAATACAAAAGATGACTATTTTTTTATCAGCGAACTTTGTGTACACACACTAGTCTGTCTTGCTGATCCTGCGTCAACTTTGACTAGATGACTTGTCAAATTTCTGCTGCCACATCCTGGGATTTGCTTCAGGCCGTTTTGAGATATCACCATCCCGCAGACTGTCTTCAAACCCGAATGACAATAATTATGTTTGTTGTCCGTGAATCTCTCATGACTGTCTTCCTTCATCTGATTTCAAACCTGAATGACAATAATTATGTTTGTTGTCCGTGAATCTCTCATGACTGTCTTCCTTCATCTGATAAACAATCAGCTTATGAATAACAACTACGACAATCATCATCTTGATATATGACACCCTCAACGAGGTGCCTGTGAACTCAATCCCCTGTTATCTGAGAAAACCCTAGGCTACAAGCCTATTTTTGAACTCAGTTGTTCTGGCTGGTTCCATTTTCTTCTACTGAAAATATATAAGCATCTGAATGGTTTAACTCCTTCAGACAGATTGATCAACATTCAAGTGTTGATATGGGGTCAATCTTTCCTTGGACTGCCTCCTCTTAGCAGACTAAGTCCGAGTCCGAGTCGTTCATGGCTTAGCTCATAAGGAAAACTTTCCAAGATGGTGACAAAACAAAAATTGTTTTAATGGAGTTCACACTTAAATCCTCTAGGACAAGTCAACACACATGGACCTCCACCCCATGTGCATATATCAATACTAAGCATAGTTATATATTGAGATATACATATTGGTAATTCTTTAATGTGGGACTAAAACTTACAAAGCCAAATAAAAAATACCAACAAATTTATCTATATCACTGACACCAGCGGAACTCTTTTTCTGTGTTGCAGGTTTTCTTACTTGCAAGGTACCGGTTCTTTTGGCTACATTCAAACCCATCAAAAGAAGTACAAAGGAAAATGGCTGTTGTTGAACATTTCCGAAATTAAGTTGATGTTGGTTTTCATGTCTACCCAGAGTGTTGAGCACAATGTAAATACATTTAAGAAATTTAACTTGCTTTTACTAGAAGAATGTACAAAGACACATACTTAGAAATATGGATATCTGGAAATTATGTTGCTCTGTTATCATATATTAAATTTCCATCAATATTTCCCATGTGTTTTGTGATGGATAATATATGAGCTACAAATTGATCAAATGTTTTTCTTTTATGATTGATAGTTCCGTGGCTATTTAGAGGTGCTAGTTACCGCTCATATTCCTCGGAATGCCGTCTTTCGATGTTGGTAACAGCGAATATGAAAATGGCACGACACAGTATAAACGCCTTTTGACACGGACTTGGCATGCTATTCAGCTTGTTCTCCTACTGCAATATTTGCTTGCTCAATCTTCATATCTCAACTAGCATTGATACATGCACAGTGTATAGAAAAATATTGCTCATATTTTGCAAGCAGTTTATTTTCTCCACTCCTTTGCATCAAAAAGCTAGAAGGGATCAGTACCATGGTTTATTTAGAGGTGGATCTAGATATGCATCAATAACAAATTATTAAAGGTCGGCATCTCATGTTTCTCCCTATTATTCTTGTGTTTCAGTTTTGCTAAGTAAAGAAGAATTCTAGAGACTTTATAATTGTATAGTACAATGTTGATTTATTCGACTTGATTTTTTAACCAAAAAAATATTCAATTTCATGAATTTCAAGTGAATTCTAGATTCCCTTTCCCTGGCCACAAAGAATGACTGGAGATGTAGAAAATTTTACACAAAAAATTCGTAATACCCCTACTATTTAAGTTATATATTAGTATAGATAACAATAGGTTATATTGGGGAAAAGACATTTCTAAATCAAAATTGTCACTTTAGCCTCGAACCTCCGATCATGGTAACATCACATATAGCAAAATTGTCACTATCGGTCGGCTAGCTCTAGTGGGACACACTGACTGAGTTAGATTCCATCCCACGAAGAAACAAATTATTATTTTCAATTATCAAAGTGTAAATAAAATAATAAATAAATAAATTGTCACTTTAGCCTCGAACCTCTCTGATCATGGTAACATCACATATAGCAAAATTGTCACTGTCGGCTGGCTAGCTCTAGTGGGACATTCTGACAGTTAGATTCCATCCCACGAAGAAACAAATTATTATTTTCAATTATTGATGAGTATAAATAAAATAATAAATAAATAAATAAATTCTCGTCTTTCAAGAAGAATGGGTCCGCTATCCCCGCACAAGAAATCATCATAAACCAATGAAAAATATTGTTTTACCCGCAGAGCCACGGGACAGTAGCCCACTGACCCCCTGCTAGCTTGGACCTACCACCGGACCCTCGGCCAGTGGGAGACTGCCACATGGTTCCACGGGCCAATCCGCTGACAAAACCGGCAAGCCAAATAGAAGGACCCTAAACCAATACAAACTTCCAAATTGTGACCAACGTAGAATTGTAGAAAGAACCCAGAAAGAGTAACAAGTCTTGCTTATCTGAGATGAGAAGGATAATATGTTTACAAAATTGTCACGTCAATTCTCTACATTATACAACACTTTTAGCTTCCTTCTTAGGTAGGGATGTACATACATCATCAGGATCTAGCCTGACAACCACAGAAAATAAGAAGAAAAAAACTAAACTACCAGTTCCCCGAAACCTCAAACTATCTGGTTGGTCTGTAGTATGATGAGTTAAATGCCTGCACTTGTGGTTCTGCTACGAGTTCTGTCCATTTCTAGCTTGGGTGAATTCAGCGTCATGAGAACCTGGGGCAGTGACATGCCAACAGAGATAACAATTTCTGCATTCCAACAATGGTTTAGAGAATGTTGTTAGACAGCAAGCCATATTTTTGTTTCTTGTAGTAGGAGAAGGGGTTTATTGGTTATAGATACTGTCAAAATAGTGAGCATCAGACTTTCTGGAGCTAAAATTGCAAAGGAAAAGCAGGTATTTTACCAATCCCTTCGCGAACTGATAAGTTTGGTCTTATAACATCATTGGAGTTGATCAGGAATATATCACCAATGTATAGATGATTGGTCGGAACATAGACACAACAGAGCTCCTCTTCACCAGAATAGCTCTGTCAAAGAAATTTTGAAAGCGAAAGGGTGATGGTAAGTTTTCAGCTTAAAGATGTAAGTGCTTATAATTACCGCTCTAAGCATGCAAATGCACATGCGATCATGGGCATAATTGCAATCTAGTTAGAGTTAACCAAAACATTGATATTAGGAAGATAGGAGCCAAATGGATGCAACAGGAACAATAATCAGATGTACAATCCTGCAAAATGAGAAGGTACTGATCATTGTTACAGGAAAGTATACCTGAAGAACAACAGATGAGGTGATGAAGCCAATTGCATATTCACCAATTCGTGGATGCCTTATAATGGCCACTTCCTTGAAGGCCTGCGTGTTCTGGTCTGCAAAAAGAAACGTTAGGAAATTGCAAAATGTAAAAGTGGTAATGAAGGATTTAAGTGAAGACGCACTACTTGGTGATATGGCTGAGCTAATCTGCTTGGACGCATTATAGATATGGCGAACAAAAGGCATCTGCTTAATAAACCACTCTCCAAGTCCAAGGACGGATGCCCCTAGCCATGAAGACATAATTACTCCGGCCATGAAGATGAAGGTTATGGAAGTTATAAAACCAAGCCCTGCCAGGTCAAACAATCCATTTAAGCAATAATCAGAATATAAAAGAGCAGAACAGGGAAGTAAACTGCGAAATATATGTAACTAATAATGGAAGGTTACAATCCATACAACTAATACCTTGCGATGTTTTATTCTCACAACACTTTCCAGACTGAACAAATAGAAAGAATCATACTGTACGTAATGCCAGTATTATACCAATAGAACAAGTGTAGTCACAAGGGAGGTCACACGGTAGCCCATATTGTAAAGTTTCCAAATCTCAGCTAAGGTATCAGCATTGGATCTTATATTATGAGTATTGGAATTGGCAACCAATAGATGGTTTTGAGAATTTCAGATAGGAGTATCCAGTTTTAGCACTTAGAAAGTTGTGCGTGTTGAATTTGGAGTAGATTAATGTCATACAGGTTTAGGTGTAAAGTGCATGAATATGCAAATCATCTTCTCTGACTTTACGTCTTCGCTATTCTAATCTGTATATACTTTTATATAGTATAATCTGCAACTTTATTTATGACTACTTACAAACGAAACTTTCAAAAAAATTAAAAATATGCACATGCAAGTATTTTATACATAGTCGAAGCTAAATGCAAAATGCCATTTTTAGTTATATTTTGATCATTGATACTTGTTTCTCCACTTAGTGTTATCGAGTATTTTGAATTTAAATTGATTGTATGCAACCATGTAATATAAATTGTTTGGAAATAGATAAGAAAATGGTCTTAATTTTATAACATAAACATATTAACCTTAACTTTGACATATAGGTTAAACCTAAATTCATAGGATTTGCATATAAAACCCTCCCTGATATTTAACGAACTTAAAAAGTCTTTTTTACATTCCCTCATCAACTCAAACCTAACATTCGTAGTAAGGAAAGGGTGAACTAAGGGAGCGAGGGATTAGCAGAGGCAGCCATCCTTGACCGCGAAATGCATCACCGGCAATGAAGCAACTAGGCCAATCCTCTCTCTTGTTTCTGATTAGGGTTAGGGTACATCTTTTCCCCCTCTTGTTTTATTCTCGTAGAGGGTTCGTACTTTTCATGTTTGAGTAACTCAGTGTTGGCTTTTTCATATACTTCCATACAGATCATATGAACCTCAGTTAAAATGGACTTTTCTAAGTTTAGGATCAGCCCCATCCAGAACAGACCCCATTGTTGGGGATTCAGTAGTTTTCTTCCTTTCTGATGAAAAGTTGGCATTTCTGCAATCTGAGGGGCAATTTAAACTTGCAATTCTAGACTACTGCAGTTCAAATCTCTCCACCTTGTGAAAAATGAAGTTTGTAATTGTTTGCAAAATAGTTAAGTCATTAAGTAGATAGTTTTAAAGCATTGAAACAAAACAATAAAGAAGTTACAAGAGGAATGAAGTTAATCACATGGTCATTGATAACTATTCAGAAATAGATATGATAACATCTCATTAGTTCTCTCAGTTGTCCAAAGCATATGCATGGAAGTTCTAAAGCACTACCCTCAATATGACCACATTGTGATAATTTTATTACTCAAAATAGAGACGTTACTTTGTGTACACTGTTTAAAACAAGTTTAATAGATATACAGTAAAGGGTCTCATAAGGCTACCTATAATGAAGAGAAAAGGTGAACTGTGAACATTATGAAAAACATGCACAATAAAATTAAAAAGTATACCAAATATGTTGATTCCCAATTGAGCATAGATTGGAGAAAAGAATCCATCAACAAAACGAATGAACCACCAGGTGATATAGAAAGTGATTGCAATTGGAAACAGGATAACACTGCAACGCAAGGAATATCAAGTTAAGAAATGACTTGCATTCAAACATATGAGCTTCATATTATTCAGCGAGAATGATCTTGCATGATAATGTAGCCCATCAATGAAGTTCTAACATATAGTTTACACTTCCATACAACTCAAGAATTTATCTTACCGGAATGGTTCAAATGAAGGTTCGCAGTATAGCCCGATACCGATATGTATCGGTCGTATCCTATAAGATTTTAGTATATCCGACCCGATACTGACCCTCACTGATACCGGCTAATAAAGAATTGTGGACTCTCTTTGCCGGTCAATTTAGCAAAGAAAAAATTAGGAGAAAGGGAGAAGTATTGTAAAAACAGTTTCAACACAATAATTAGGCGGTGTCAAAGATCAACTACAATTATCCGTCAATAATATCGATGCATTGTAATCATTAGCACTAGTCAAGTTATATATCTATAAATTCACAACGTTTATACATCTTAAGATTATTCCATTTAAAACTATTTACTGCACGGATACTTCGTTTAAAAGCAGCTAAATAAACAACAATATCTATTGGAACAATTCAACAGTGTTGGATATTATTCCATTCAAAACTAATGCGAAATAACAAATATGACAAAAGATAATGACTAAACGTAAGTTTTTCTAGTTTCTAAATAATTTATTATTATTATTATTATTTTTTCCGAAACCAAGAACTATGAAACTGCCTACATCCGAAACTGTCGATAACGATACTCAAAAAAGATCCAAAGCCGATGCCGATACTTTGAACGTTGGTTCAAATACAACATAAGGGAACTCCCATTCTGTGGTCAAGACCAGCAAAACCTAAAAAGGAAACTACAAGAAGTTGAAACATCAGAAACAAGGACACACCAAAAATCTGTGAAATACTTGACTTGAACACCACACTAACATGCCAAAGATTAAACTAACACGCCAAAATCAATGTCTTGTCCATATATCTGAGCGCGTATTTTATTGGGAAGCTTGTGGCATACATACAACATAGGTAGCATAGAATTCCAATAAAGGAACAAAGAACTCAGATATGAATTCTCCGTTCCTTGGTGTGTTAATAGTTAACAAACAAGCATTTCACAAATAATGGATACTTATGTGCTCACCAGATTAGCACGCCAACAATATACATGAGTACGCAAATTCATTGATTTGTCCATATATCTGATTACATATTTTGTTGTGATGCGAGCTACGAAGCACGGCCACACCAAAAATCTGGGCCATGTTGGCCCGGACAGGTATTGGACACAATCCAGACACTCCAAAATACACTAGGACACACCAAAATAGGTACCGTGTCATGGCGTATCCGTGTCCATACAATATAGGACATGAGTGGTATCCATGAAACAGAGGTTGAAACTGAGTAAACATAGAAGATTTCAAAATAGGAGTGAAGAAATCAGGTATCAGTCAAATCCCAATTTCTATGTTCATTATACCGTAATGTCGCTTGATTAGGTAATGACAGGAAATCGGAAACTATTGCATGCATTTGTCCATGGAAATAACCATACATCAGCAAATTTGGTCTTTGGCAGTATTCAGGCATCTCAGTGCTATTTGTAATCAGTATGCATATATAATTCCCAGTCATGGAATGGTTAAAAGACTAAGGAAGCAAGAGACTATATCCTAGTTCATAATTCCAAGCGAGTTAATTTGCTAAGGGCCAGATTTCAAATTTTACCAAAGGCGATACTCAAGCAGCTCAATGCCATTTGTATTCCTACATCATCACCGTCCTCATCAAAACCTTTTCCCATTAGAATGGAGATGGCTATCGCACACAAAAGATGAACAAAAGAATCACCAAAGTTTTTAGGGGTGTCAATCTGACGTCAACCTTCTATGGTGATGCCAAATTCCTAGGAAACATAACTATGAGCATAAAGTAGTCAAAGAACCTTGGCAATGTAATGTATTATGCTCGTCCCATAGCCAATTAAAACCATATTATGATAGCAATTAAAAGCAATTACTTGTCCACCAGGAAAATGTTCTTAGTTCGACATCCCATTGACCAAATTAAAAGTCGATTGCTTGCCATAACTGGCCTATTACACACTGCTTAATCTGATTTTAGTACATCGGAACTTGAAATCTAGAAAACTAATTGGCGGGTAGGTAGACCAACCTTTTTGGTCATGTGATTTAAGTTCAGTAACCAAAGTGCCCTATCCAAGTTCCGTTGCACTAGAACAAGTCTAGAAGAAGATATAAGACTTTACAGTTTGCCATAGCCATAGGGAATTGTACTTGCCCAAAGCAATTCTATATGGCAAATTGGTCGACTGATTGCCATACTTGGCTATTAAATGTCACTTAATTCGACTTCTAGGACACGTTACCTTGAAACCAACCTACCTTTGTAGTGATGTGGTTTAAGTTGATGCAATCATGCAACCAAGACCACCACCCAAGTACAATTAGACTCGAAACATGTTTATAAGAAGACGTAAGATGATACAATTTGCCATAGTGAATTGCATATATCTCAACAACAGCCAAGCAGTCCACATATCATATGTGCTTGTAAGACGATACAGTTTGCCATTTCCTTTCAAGGCATGTTTCTAACACTTGATATAAAAACTACTTGTACGAGCCTTGAGATGACACTTGAGAAAGAAATGTTAGATTCACATTTACAGTGTGTTTTAAAAACAGGCACTCTGTGCATCCTGAAACATGTCTTTGCACATTGCACATCTCATATGTGCTCATATGCAATAATCTGGTTGGTGTATCTGTTTGAAAAAGAACGATGTACAAAATTATACTTTAAATATATAAAGATTCAAGAAGATGTACAAAATTATATTTTAAATATATAAAGATTCAAGAAGGCTAGATTCTTGGTCCATCCTAACAGAAACAAGATTAAAGATTCTATGTAATCAACCACAAGGGTTATTAATTAAACCATGCTCCCCCCTAACCATGTTCAAATATCAAAGTTTATGCAACTTGAAAATCTTTAGCCTGTACCAGAACATCAATAGTTTGGTTCGTGCTGGGACAAAATGCCTTATTCGGCGTATTTGAGAATACATAACTAATGACGCTTCGCATTCACTATAGGTCAACAGCATTATGAAGCTTTGTTCAATTTTTTCCTCTACATGCTTTAGGAATCGTTTTCAGGACAGGTCCAAGCCAGGTCCTTCAAACCTTTACTGAGGTACCTCTAAAGTTGTGAGTTAATTTCACTTCTAACATTTATACACAATTCAAATGGATCTAGAAAACTCAATATAGTAGTAGATCACAATTGCCAACATATTCATGTGTAGCTACTGTAATAGCTAATGAGTACAGAATAATAAATATTAAACTATGATATACAAATGTGAACTCTTGGCCATGTGTCATATTTCTCGTAGCTAGCCATGTCAACATCAGGAAACCCACTGGTGCAGCATGAGATAACCAACATTACAAAAGCAAGAACTGAATCTCTCAACAAAAAACAAATCTTCACGAAACAAATTGTAAGGAAACTATTACTTGCAAGAAAAGTTACAGAACAACTTAATGGGCTCCATCACTTTAAGACAGAAGAATGTCTTAACTACTCCCACAGAACAAGAAAGACGGCAAAAGTTCTGAACCAGTCTGCTTCACCTCTTTTAAACTGTTTGGTGCGAAAGGAAGCTTTATGCGCCAATTTCTCTTGTGGGAGGAATATTAGTAGATCTCCTCTCATCAATTGTTTCTGCTGACTGGAAGCTTCCACACGTCTAGGCAAACATCCAGGCTGCCATTTCTTGATGACAATATATATCATTAGCTTTCTAAAGTGACTTTGTAAGTTGTCCCGAGTGTGGCAAAGCATGATCAAATACCCATGGCCTACCAGCGGAACATAAACATCATCAAGATCAGCTACTTTGTTGTAGACCAAGTTCTTGGGTGGTTCTAGCAACCAACAAGTCTACCCCTAGTTCACTTCTCAATGCATGACACACCAGACGTATTCAGCCAAGCGATGAAGAATGCCTTAGAAATTGGAAGTTCCTCGTGGCAATCCATAATTAGATAGCACTGCTAGGCTGGGTCAACCTTTTTCCTTTTATGCACAGAGATGTGCTTCCTGGAGACTATCTTGCCTGCCTCATCTATAACAACTTTCATTTTATGCTTTTTCCCTTTCATGGTTATCACGCAGCTTTAACAGTACTTACTATAAAAACCAACTATCCCCACTCTTATAGGAGTGTTGATAGGAGCAAGTTTAGCATTGCCATTAGTTGTTGCAGGCTGTAGACAAGGTGCTATAGCAAATGCCAACAATGCGAACAATCTGTATGCTACATAGTGAGCGTCAGACACATGACCATAACCTTGTCATCACAAACTGATGACTTGAGATAGATGATATATAATGAAGGCACGTGCAACCCCTAAGGGTGAACCGGATTGTAGAAAACATCAATGCAGTTGTGAAAAAGCTTCTCTCCTATGGGAACTGGAATATATGAAGTTGATCCTCATCCAGTTATACAATCCAATCAGGTAAGACCGTAAGAACATCTAGTAACCCAGCTAGTGGCTTTGATCCTTCTTTCGTTGCCTTTGGGTATGTGTAATGCCCAAGATTCACAGGAAAGTGTAGGCAAACTTGTGTGGTTATCACAATAGAAACCATTTGAAGGATAATTGAGGGACTCTCAATCACACTTTGCCTCGAGAAAACTCTTTGAACTTAGGCCCTTCCAACTCTATGCCCAAGCTCTCATCTCGAAATGTTAGTAGGTATGGATGTTTCCGTGATGGGATAGTATATGGATCATATGGACTATGGAGGGACAAAACAAAATGGACTATGGAGGGACATAGGGTTCTCCATAGAAGTTTTAAGGTAGAATTAGAGAGAGTGGAGGTGACTGTGCAGGGTCATGGAGTTTGAGGCCGTGCTAGGGATTGTAATCAGGAAGGTGTTAGCATTTGGAGGAGGCTGGTTGAACATCTAGTGATAAGCTTAAAACAACAAGGGATTGAATTTGGTGAGGCAGATGGGCATGTGGGAATAAGTACAGGTGTGTACAGGACCATGAGTAGACATAATGGCTTCTAACCCAATCCTACCTGCCCGACTTGCACTCTCAAAAGGCAAACAATGGCAAGATAACCATGAAAAAACATTTTCTTACAATATCGGGTAAGTTGACCCACCGTGGCAATAAATTGTGTGAGAAGCGTGTTGACTTTAGAGTGAGTTTGTTATCAGTGCTAATGAGTTTGGCAAAGCAAAACATATGGTTACGACCTCAAGTCACTTGTACGGATATCAGCCTCAAGAGAAGAGCCCGGATACTTATTTGGTGCAGCCAGAAGATGGATGTGGTAAGAGTAGCAAAGTGATGAGCAAATCTCCCACGAACAAGTACATCTTTATAGAATAAATTGCAAAATTACAAAACAATCTGAAAAGAACTAGCTCTAAGAAGTAAGAAGAACAAAAACACTCATATTCTTTCAGTAAACTATATAAGTGAAGAGCCCAGAAGGCAAATACTAGCCCCCAACTTACCCTCTACTCCTGACCTGAACGCACTAGGAAAAACAAAACAACAGTTACTAGTACAATACAGAACCAAAACTTGCATTTCCAACCTGAAATGGTCAACCGCCTAAATTTGCTGTGTGACTGATTCAGAAGTCCAGCTGCTGTTACACCAAATAGTTGTTGGTTTGCTAACTCATTCATCCAAGAGGATCAGTTCAACAGTTCAAGCTCATAGCTTTCTCCTCTGTTTAGAACTGTTAGTTGCACTTCTTTTGAACTTGCATGCAAGGTTTCACACACCAGGTAGTCTATTAGGAAGGAAAATTTGTCATTCTCTTTGCACCAGTAAGACTCATGAGACACTAGACCCCTGGGCCGTAATGCTGGATGATAATGTGTAGTATGCATCCTCTAGGAGATTGCAGCAGAAAGTGTGATTATTTTCGAAAAACTGTCCAAATTAAATAAAAAATCCTGTAGGAGAATCTAAGCAATCAGTTGACATTTCAATAAGCCTTTGAAATTTTTTAGAGAACATTTTCTTTTCTTCAGTTGTAAAAAAGTCCATTTGACTAGGTGTTCTACTATATAATATAAAATTAGCTGAGAGGAAAAGAGGAGACTGTTCTCCTTTGATTAGGAGCTTAGATCTGAATGTCTGCAAACACCCCCTCCCCTACCCCCAACCCCCCAACCCCTTTCCCCAACGCGCGCGCGCGCACACACACACACACACACGCATACGGCACACACGGCACACGCAACACACACCACCCCATTCCCCACATATACACTCTCCCTGTCACTTTTGATGTCTCTAAATGCTTTAGGAGTATTAATAAAATGCCCAAGTTCTCACGCAGTATAATTTATAAAGAACTATTGGTCGAACAAGGTTTAGATATATGTTATCCAACAATAGAGTAAGGTCCACAAACATATAGAAGATGGTAAGGAAAAAATAATAAGTTGGAGGAAACGAAACAACTTCCATTAAGTGGTCCATTATTTGGACAGGAAGGCGTATCGAATAGGAAATTTAATACCAGAACATAGAAATAAGACAGAATTAGTGACACTGCAAATCAATAATGAAAACCAGGGCATATATCACGATGGAACACATTAGAACAAAGATGGAAAAAACTCACCATCCTGTCATGAACTTTTTCGAAGCCCAACTGCGAATGTGACCTTATGAAATGCCTGCGAACAAAAACGATAATTCAGGCAACTAACAAATGGGGGTATCTTATAGTAGTGCCAATGGAAAAAAATATATATGGAAAAAGAAATAATGAATCCATCTAATTGCATCAAATGTATGATGATCAAAATATATTTCTAGTTGTGGTAGCATCTACATAAAGACTGCAAATGTCCCAACAAATTTAGGATTTATAGATGCTCACAGGCATAAGACAAAAAAATTGAGCTTACTAAGACAAAAAAATTGAGCTTACTTGCTCCAATATCCATGATACTCACCACCAATTTCCTTTTTTCAAATATCTAACAAGACTCCCTAGAAAAAGGTTATTGTTAAAGCTCTCCTGCAACTGAACCAAAACTTCAAGGTTATGGTGAGGGTTAAGGATTACATATTTATATTATTCCAACGTCCCGCAGGTCAAATGCCCACTTTACGGGCCGAGATATGGATTCGTGCAATGGTATAATTTTTTACAAAATCGGCTTGAAGTATGCACCAGAGAGTTTTTGAACCTAGATTGCTTTGGTAGATGCTAAAGTCCCTCACACACCAAACTTCCATAGTTGTAGTGAGAGTTGAGAGTTAAATATTTAATTAGTCCAACAGTGATGGTTTTTATTAAAAAAATCCAATTTCAGCCAAATAAGTTCGTATATAAAGGATAAGTTAGACATAAAGATGGCTTACTTGATGATAAGATATGGAAAAATTCAAATGGATGTGTCTATTAGGAGGAAACAGGAGTTCTAAGAGGTAGAAAAGGATATTCTAGTCGTCAATGTTGCAAGGGAGATGGCCATTAATAGAGTTTAACGGAAGAAAAGTTCTCAAATAATTTGTGATAAAGACTAGGTTTTCTCAATATAAATTCCTCAAACCTTACGCATTTCCACGTAAGCCTTCAAAATCTTGTTATTAGGAAGGAAACCCTCAAATCAATAATATATTGGTCATAAGCTGATGTGTGGTCAAGGGCAGCTCGTGTGGTTAAGAGCAGTAACCGACCACCATAGAAGTTAACGGTTTTCATATTTTGACCATTTGAACCCTCTTTCATCCTCAAACTCAATAAAACCTAACATATCCCCCTTCATTATCAACCCCCCCCCCCCCTTTCCTTCGTCATCAAAACCGAGAACCCACAAACCATCCACCAATACAATTACTCCCTCCTCCTCGCCTCTCTTCCTCAACCCGCAACCATCCCTCCCCCTCCTCCCTCTCTCTACCTCTTCCTTTCGTCATCCCCATCTCTACACTTTCTTCAACCTAAAACCCAACAAATCCAAGTCCATTCTTACTAAACCCTAGGGACAAGAATGTAGTCCATATAGTATGGTTAAAGTTAACTACACAACTACGTTACTTTAACTTGCATTATTGAAATAGGCAATATTTGAGGGGCTTCAAGGAAAAGAAAACCCTAAAGTCTAAGAGGTGCTTATTTTTACATCTAATTAGAGGTGAATTACTAATTGGATCTAAGTAGAGGTGGGCATACAAAAAATGTCGTTTGCCTTTTGCATCTAATTAGATGCAATTAGAGCTTGACAACTAGTTAGAGGTTCTGAAAAAGAATGATGTGATATGTTGCTTTCTTTGCAATCCAACCTCTAATTGGAGATAATAAGACCGTTGTAACCACCAGAAAATTCAGTAATTGTCCCTTATATCTTTAGCACTTCATTTTTCTATTTTTTTCCACAATGTACGGGTTTTATGACATTAACTTAAGTTTGAATGTTTTTTTTTTTTGGTATTTTTTTAATGTGGTTTTATTACTCAATTGATTTATTTTGTTGTATTGTAAATAAGTGTTATTTTTAATATTGTTTATGATATGTTTTGTAATTGCTTTGACTTGTATGATATAGTTTAGGAACGTGACATTTCACTTAATTTTTAATGAAGTTATTTTGATTTAAATTCAGTTTAAAGTTGTCATAGATAATTTTTTGACATAACGTTAGAAAAATATTTTATTTAGAATACTTTATAATAAAGGTACAAAGGTAAATTGGTGTCTAATTAAACATTGAAAAAACACATATATATATATAACTACTACTTAATAAATAAAAAACAGTTTTTATAAACCACTAATTAGATATTCTACTTAGTGAAGTGGGACCTCAATCTCTAATTAGTGGAAAAAAAACAAGTCAAGTGTTATTGGCACAGCTCAAATTGTTCGGAGAATCGGAGGTGACGTTGGTTAGTGGACAACACAACTAAGTTCATTTTTCTCTGGGGGGCAACACACAATATTTTTCTTGGACAACACATTTCATTATCATTCTCTTTCTCTTTTTCTTTTTCTTTTTCTTTCTTCCTCTTCCAAATCCAACACAATAAAAAAAAAAACTCTATCAAGATAAAAATCCATCAACACAATCAAGATAAAACTCCATCAAAATATGAAGAAATAAATTTTAGATTTTTTTTGGGTTTAAAAATACATGTTTTGTTATGGTTTCCTAGTAGAAAGCCCACTGAGGCACTCTTTTACGAAGTTTCACACTCCACTGATGGAGGTTCGAAGCTTCAGAACAGTCACAGTTACGTTTGGGATGATGGAGCACTGCCAAAATTTTGGCAAGCCTGCAATCATCATGACTATCAAAATTTTGGCAGTCCTAGTTATGCGAAAGGACTGCCAACATTATGGTAGTATTATTGTATTGTAGGACTACCGCAGTCGTAACATATTGCCCTTCAGATAAGAAAAAAGGGATAGTTAGGGATGCAAGAACATGAAAACACAAAACATTTGCCTCCGAGCAATTTGTGCTGTGCCAATAACAAATAACAAACACCCCCTAAGTTACACCGATACTTACTGTACGGATATGGCAACACAATAAGCATGTGTCCGATACCAAAAAGTGGCACGATTCTAGACCGCATCACATCCGAGAGAGAGTGAATTCTTCGTAAATCCAGTCATATATATGTTTGTCTCAATAATAATAACTGCAAAAGCTACCAAATTCACTAAATATTACACACACAAAAACCTTAAAAAACT
The DNA here is from genome assembly GCA_036927795.1 of Iris macrosiphon. Lineage (NCBI taxonomy): Eukaryota > Viridiplantae > Streptophyta > Magnoliopsida > Asparagales > Iridaceae > Iris > Iris macrosiphon. The sequence continues at coordinate 21,095,248 of JAYESA010000009.1, read as the reverse complement.
ACTGACCTCTCCGCCGGAGTGGTGGTGGTGGTGGGCGGAGAAGGAAGAGGTGGCTTTGGAATCGGAGTCATCGTCGACCGGGATCAACAGCTCCCGATCTCTCGTCGGACTCGGCGATTTATCGTCTCCAAAGATCATCGCCTCCCTCTCTCGCGCGCGCGTTCTCTGTCTAGAAATCCAAAAACAAAGGAAGGAAGGAAGAAGGAAGGAAGTGAGGAGGTGTTAAAACTGTCCGACGACTCAGTAAGGAGCAGCCGTAACGGAGGTTATTTAAGTGGGCTATGCTATGACTACAACTACAACCAAATACATACAATCATCTTACAACTGCCACGTGGCGTCGTTCATTGGAGAATGAGTAAAAGGTGGGACCCGATAGCTTTTCGGTAGGTCACGTGACGATCATTTATTGGAAGAGAGGTGGGACCGGAGGTGGCCCACATAACAGGGGATAAGAGGGTTGTAAGAAGGTTGTAAGCATTTGGTAGTAAACTTAGCATTATTGTATTTAACTCTCTCTCTCTCTCTCCCTCTCTTTCTCATTGTCCGTTGTTGTTCTGGCGAGAGTTAAAGTAAGAAAAAGTAAAACGAAAAAAAAAAGTTGCATCCCACTTTATTTATGATAACTTAATGTGCAACCCACTGTTAAAGTTTTAACATAGTGTACAACACTCCTCACTTTTGTCAAAAACTACGGTCAAGTTGACCGTTAATTTTTGACCGAAATACTCCGAGCAAATCAACATTAGTGCCACCCCCCCCCCCCCCCCCCCTTCTCAGCCTGGGAAGAGGGAAGGAACATTTCGGTCAAAAATTAACCTAAGTTGGGCGAATTGTACATTATTGTAAAGTAATGGAGTACACCTTAAATTATGGTAAATAAAGTGGGGTGCAACTCAAATTTTCTCAAAAAAAAATTGTTTGGTTTAAGAGCATCTTCAACTCTATTGTGAGTTTGGAAAAAAATGATTGCCACATAGGATTCACAACTTATTATTTCAAAAATCTTTCTCCAATGCAAATGTGAAGTTGGTTGTGAAGTTGACATGGCAATGACATGACAAGGACAATGTGAAGTTAGTTGTCTAGATCTAGACAATGGACTTCACAATGATTTTATTTCACATCATCAATTATGAATATAAATATTTATAAAAAAAGTAGTAAAAAAGTTGTCTTGGAAGTTGAAAAAAATTAATTTTTATTGTCTTCTCAATACTTTTGCATTGGAGAACACTTTTATATCTCATTGTCTTGTGTGAATATAATCTTGTCACATAGGAAAGACATTGTCTTGTGCCTCATGCAACATAGAAATCACAACACAAAACAAGACTATGGTTGGAGATGCTCTAAGGGTGGGGGTTTAGGAGGGGAGTCATAGAAGGTATAGAGGGTTAAACGAGGATTCGTTTAAATGGTCATAAAAATTGTGCTATAAAATATTATGACTTTCTTCTCCTCTTTTTTCCCTTTCAACCTGCTACTATGTAGCTTTCTGACTTTGTCCAAGTGCGTCTTGCCTATTTTCGCTTTCTCATACTTTATTACCCATCGTTGATAAGAAAAATTGTCCATGATACTTTATTACTCATTTGTTGAGTTGATCGGGATTTGATGAATCTGTTGATAAAAAATCAGATGAAAGAAAAATCTATTGATAAGATAGATAAAATAATTTCTAAGTTTTTGAAGCATCTGTTTATGAGAAAAATTATTGATGCATCTGTTCATAAGAAAAATCGTTGATAAAAAATGGTTGATAAGAAAATTATAAGAAAAGAAAAAATGGTAGCATCCTATGAATTATAATTGGCCATGATACATCTGTTGATAAGATTTTGAGATCCAGATACAATGCATTATTCTTCTTTAATTCATATGGTTTCAATATGTAATAAGGATATTTTGGTAAGTATTGTATTTTTATTAATTATCCTCCAACTAAAAACCTTCAATCCAAACAAGAGTTATTAAACACATCCCACTTAACTCCCCCTCCAATACAAGCAAGGTTATATGTATTAACTCGTATTAACTCTCCTCCCTCCCCTCCCCCCTCTCACTTAACTTCCCTTCACTTAACTCTGCTTATTTTTTTCTCTCAATCCAAGCAAACCCTGAGCGTCGTTCCAATCGATGACGGGGAAAAAGCCATTATTAAATTTGGGTTGGGTTAATCTGCTTTAGAATGCATCTTGGTATTATCAATTACATAATTTTTTATTATAAAGTTATTAGCATCAAAAGTTTAAAAAAAAGTTTTCAATGAAATGTGGCCCAAGAGTTACAGGGAGGTCCTAAAAATTTTACAGCGAAGCTAGGTAAGTTTTGGCTAGGAGTTTTGCTTAAGCTTCGACGAAGCTCCCCCCATGACGGGGAGATTAGTGCCTCGGTCAAATTTTGGTCGCGGACTGTCAAAGGGTAGCTTTCTAACTATGATTCATGTTTGATGTAGAGTTAGTATGTCGCTATATCGACAAAATACGACTCTTTACTCAGTATTGTTTTTTCTGCATTTCATATTCTTACTTTGCTTCTCATATAGCTTTTCTTATGGTACTTGCTCTTCTGAAATTTTGACCCTAGTGGTTTTGCATTGCCAGACCTCATAGCAGAGTTGGATGATCTTTTGTATCTCGTTCTATATTGCGATCAATCGAAGAGCAGTGCACCAAGAGCATGACTTTCTTTCTTTCTTCCGCTTTGTATATTATGTCTTTTCTTATGGGATGTTTAGCTATATGCATGTGTTAGCCTGAGTTCTATTAGGTTGTATCATACCCCATATCCAGAATACGAAAATCGGGACGTAACCCGGCCAGTTACGTATTACATAATGCACCATACCTTACGATACATTTACGGTTGTAAAGACAAGGGGTCAGCTATAAACCAACGATCTCCTATGGCCCAATATATTTATTCTTAATACAAGACAAGCAAAATACGGAAAGATATATCACATGCATGTGTAACTATAAGGCATCACAAACGCTAAACATACAAGATCAGGAAGCTAACAATACATAATATGGTAGGCTAGCAATTCATACTAGTACGAGTCCATAACATAGATGTAGTCTATATACATGAACTGATTGCTCGCATGATGTAAAAACCTCAAAGAACTCAAGCTAACACATGCATGTGACTAAACGTCTAAAAGAATAGACACTCTAAGGAAAGTGGTATCTGCAATATATATATACGTCCGTATCACTCCGTCGAGTGCGGTATCTGTATAAAGGAGGTGGGTGTCCCATACGCCTGCTAGTCGTCCTCCCCGCCCAATGATCTATGTATGTTGCATCCACAATACGCTTCAGGTACTACGTCAGGCGTCATAACTCTGGCTCATACTCTATCGCTAGAACAATTGCCCAACCTTACAATCAAACAAGGACAAGGATCTGGCCATCGTATCACGACAGTCTATGCTCCGCCTACTAATAACTGCTAAGTCTTCTAACATGCATCACTATTAGCAGTTATACCCTATCCGTTGCACGACCTACACGTACAGGTGGCCAACCATATACGCAAGTCCGTGCCCTACATGAGACTCACAACACGTATAAAAAATGTGTCAAGTCCTGGGGAGTCATACCGATAACTCCACAACTTTAGGTGGGTCTACTAGACACTAGGTCAGACACAAGTCCTAACGTCAACGCATTCGTTGACTGCACCCGAGTCTCTCTCGGACGCGCACAGTTATATAATATAAACAAATAATAATACAGAATTTAAACAGTACAACAAGGCAAGGTATACTTGCCTGGCAAGAGAGCTGCAAAATGTAACGTCCAGATGTCAAACACCAAGTATCAGAAACTATGGCCTCAGAATGAACGTCTCCGGATGCTGAAATAAATATCACCAACGTTCCCAGAATAAGCAAAATAGCTAGAAAATACTACCCTTTCGTCCAATTTGGACACAGGGGCAAAACGATAATTTTGGGTCAAAGTGGGGTCCACATGTGGGCCACCTTGCACCGAAAAACGTGTCAAGGATAAAGGTCTCTAAAAGAGACAAATTATAGGTCAAACAAACTCCAAATGTCCGTACGAACTCAACGGTATGTCTAGATGTGGATTCCGATGAGCCGAACACAATTTCGCCCAAAAAGTCAATTGTGGGGCCCGCCAATTGGCGACTTGGTCAACTGTCTCAAAATTGTGTGAAAATTGGGTCACAGGACCGACGCGATACCACGAGTCCAGTGGCACAAGTTTCGTCGTATTCTGACGAGCGTGCACAAAATGCGCACGGCTTTTGTAAAAGTTGCGACATGGAGATTTGCTGCAGATACGGACTGATTTCGACGCGCACACGCGTCCAAATTAGTTTTCGCAAAATCTCACACATCCGGGTATACTGCGCGCACCTTTTGGTACACTTGGTACACAGCGGGGCGGTCCCGTTTGGCGGGGCGCGTTCCGTTTCACAAATTTTAGAATTTGGAAAAAAGTAAGTTTTTGGATTTTTTTACCTAATTTATTTTAACATGCAGCAACAAATAAAATATTATATTTGACAAAAAATAAACTAGGTTAGGTGGTCTTCGCATACCAATAAGAAAAATCGGATTTGGATCTCTGTGGTGGAAGATACGAGTCCGAGAACAGGGGTGGTTGCAACATAATTTTTGGAATTTAGAAAGCTTATTGTATGTAACATTATTTTATGCAACACTATCAAAAAATAAATCATCTAAGAAAATCGTTATTGTTTGAAAACTTCCAATTGAAAACCAAATTTGTTTTGAAATCCGAGGAACTTTAAACCGTGATTTGATACCAACTTGTTATGCCCCTGTTCCGCAGAACCGATCATTCCTCGCATTCGGTTCAGCAGAACTGTTCGTCCTAGCTGGCGTAATGTCGTACAAGTATGGGGTTACACTTGTACAAGGCAAGAAAGTGCACGTGTCAAAATTTTTTTATAAATAGTTTCACAACACAATAGTAGATTATAAAGCACACATTTGTATAGGGAGGAAAAAATAATTCTTTTATTGATTCATTGCAACGAAGTACAATTTTTTCAGTACCGAAATGGAAATACCTGAACGGCTTACATAACTTTGCATAAAAGAAAAGTCTGATAGGCTGACATAAAATAATATTTTTATCCCATACATTATGTCCCTTTATTATATTCTTGGAAACTTGAAAGCAGCAACTAGAAATCTTTAAAATACTTTTGAATATGAAGAAGCTTAAAAAACTACAACGAACGCTTTATCTCCCTTGAGTGCCTACGGTATCTCGGTCACCTGGTTTGCCTACATAGACGTAGGTCAGTACTTAACTTGTACTGGTGAGCAGAACTGACCCACTCACCTAAACCAACAATTCTTAATTAAAGCAGTAGTTTATATAGGCAACAATTCATATAGGTAACAGTTCATGCAGTGAAATATATAATCTTTGCACATAAGGAATACTTACCATGGCCAATGGTCGTTCTTGTGTAATCTACAGGATTTTTCTTACTGCTCCTGCATAAGACATCATTAGTATGCAACTCATTTCCACTGGGTCATTTGTGATGTAACACTACGATGGTCATGCCGTATAGGACTTTGATGGACATGCGATGCGTCATTCAAAGAAGGTAGCAAGCCTCGATGAATGTCCCGCTTATACCCGGCGCTACAAAAGCACTACTATTTCCCCCGGGCCGAACGATCCCCAGTGTCCCAGGTTTCGTTCGAGAAAATTTATTACCTTGTGCATAAGTTGTCCATGACCATACAATGCATCTACGACTATATGATAAGCATAAATAGCAGTGTAAGGTGTTGAAGCATTTAGAGCAACAATGCATATTTTACCATTCTCATTTCAGCATACTTATTCATTGTTTCGATTGGTAGTCCGTAGACTCCAATTTACCGCTAAGGCATGGCACCAAACCACGACATAATGATCATATCCTTCCATGTGTTATGAAATTGAACTTCCCCTTATCAATACAACTCATTGATTTACATTAGTGGTATTAAACTTGTGACATTAGTGGCTTTATCGATCATTGGACTTAGCAAGGTTACAAGAGAATATTATTGATTATTGGCATAACGGAGTAGAGAAGAAGGGACATAACCTCTCACCAAATAGAGAATACCGAGAGAAAATGACGCTTGTTCGCTCAGGCTCCGGTCACGCGTCTATCTGCACTGACACCAATATTTGGTTAGACTATCATCTTCATTTCTCTCAGAGTTCTTTAGAATGAATGTATACAATCGATAAAAATGGGCTGAACAATCAATCATCGAAAATCAATCACGAAAACACATTCATCAAAACCAAGCAGCAAAAATCCAAGAAAACCAACCAAAAATTCAACAAAAACTATTGGACTCATTGCAACAGAAGCCGATCCATCAATTGGAAAGGTTCATTGCATTATCCGTGATCGATTATGCCGTAAAGTTTTTCCATACTCAATTCCGACAGAGTCAATCGAGCCACAAGCCTTATATAGTGCACCGCTAGGAGCGGGTCACTACATTGCCATGCGCAGATGCAGCATGCGTATAGTGCCAGTCTTTCTTCGGCAACTGTAGTATATTTCTCCATGCGGATACTTGCATCAGACATCTCCATGCGCCAACTTGCATCATATGTCGACTTCTCTCCTCTTGGAATATGCGTCTCCAGCAACGCCAGATCAAGTTCACCTCCATCCGCAGGAATGGTAGATCCAAGATCTGTCAACACACGTCCATTACTTGACAGAGGACTCATTCCTTCTCCAAATGATAGAAGTATAGCCCGTCAATCTTATCAAGTTCGTTAAAACTTGTATGGAGAATGTTAGTGCGGGTATTCTCCATCTTTTCTTCGGATCTTGCTTTGAGATTGTTAGTCTCGGGACTTAATCAAAAGATGAATGAACGAGGCCAACAGAGCTTCTGATAAACTTTGTAGTCTATCCTCTATTGATCCAAAAGTTTTAGTCGAGATTCAGAAGCTTCAGCAAACAAGTTTTTCTTTCGAGATCTCGATTCCAAAGAACCACTATACAAAATATCTCTGATTATAACTTGCTCCGAAGAAAATAAAAGAATCAGAAAATAATCTATGTTCTTCCTTGCAATCGCAGTTACAGACGGACATAACAAGTTACAAATAGAGGAGAAGGAGAAGAGGAAGAAGAAGAAGAAGAAGAAGAAGAAGAAGAAGGATAATGACTTGCTAGGGTGATGAAGATCACTGTTGCACAAAGCAAGATTCGTCCCACACAATCTGCTCCCAGGAAGCAGCAAGTTCTCGAAGAACTTCTGGAACTCTCGCGGCACCTCTCTCATGGACTCACACGATCTACTGGACTCCTCTTGGTGGCGCATCAGCCTCTCTTCAACTCTCTCTCTCTTTCTCTCTCTCTCAAAATTGATCTCCCTTAAATGAGGGTTGAGAAGAGAGTATTTATAGAGTAGCCTGGCCACCTAGTCGGTTACAAAGAAATAAGAACAAAATTAATTCAAATCCCACAAAATCGAATTTAAATTAAAGACACAATATTTTCGTAACCAAATCTGAATCGCCTTCAGCGTAGCAGCGCATCAGCACATCAGCGCAGCGGCCCAGCGCGCAATAGCACAACAGCACAGCATCGCATGGCCGCTCATGCGTCTGCGTATAGCCTGCTCAGCACCCTACTCAAGCACCCACGCAACTAATACGCACAAGCGCCGATGCCGACGTGCTAAGTGCGCCAACCAAGCGCCACTTTGTGACCTTGAGCCCGAGACTGAGTCTGAGTCCGAGTAGCTAAGCCCCTTTGGGGCTTAGCTCCCATGGAATAAATTCCAAGAGCATGACAAAAAACTTAAAAGCTTTCATGAAGGAGTTAATCCTTTTTTATCCTAGTAAAATACCCCCACATGGCACCCATGTGCGCCCTGAATGAATCAAATAAATGGACAGGAGAAGCAAAGAAGGGTGAAGGCGAAGTGCACCTGATCCTGCCCGCTATACCCCATGTGCACACCTCAACACAAGCAAAGCATTATATTGAGAAACCCACTTGGTGGTGTAGCCAATGTGGGACTATCTTTACTAGTCCAAAGACAAAAATACCAACATATATAACAAATCCAATTTAAAATATATTCAATATTCAAATCATATTAAAACTGTATCTAAACATATATCCAAAGTTATATGAAGATATCTATACAAATTTTATAAAATATATTCAAACCATATTTATTTTAATATAAATTTTTATCTTATTTTTCAATAATATCAGAGAAATATTTGTTCTTTTTGGTATCGTGCGTAAACATGACTTGTAATAATAAGGGTTATTAATTTAGTTTTAGGGTCTCGTATAATATTAAAAAAAATACATTTATGTCTTCATTTTGTCCAAGAGAGGGTTTGAGTCTAGTCCTAGAGTTGGCTTGAATTTATCGTCCAAAATAGAGACATAAACACAAATCTTGAATATTATACGAGACCCTAAACTAAATGGAAATATGTGAGTGTTGCTTGACTTAGGTTATTTAGTTTTATCATGGACAATTGAGAATAAGATTCCTGACACAGTTTTTTTGTCTATCTAGATCCTAGCAACCACACAACCCTCTGGGACTTTAGAGTTGAAAGCATTCAACAATACGACTAGGACGAGAGACATCTGACGATACACGATACCCACAAAGCCATCCCCATCGAAACTGTTATTACGAGGGTTGTGTGGCTGCTGAGATCAGTATATAAGCAAACAACAGTGTCACAAGTCTATTCTAGATTGGTAATAATAAAACTAAATAATCCAAGTCATACAACCCTTCAACATGCAAAACTAAACAACCCAAGTTACACAACTTTCAAATTTTTCTGTTTAGTTTTAGGGTCTTGTATAATATTCAAATTTTACGTTTAGATCTTCATTTTGGATAGTCAGCCAAATCAACCGAGACAAAATCCTATTCTAAGCAATATAAAGACCATAAATATAAATTTTTAATAGGGTAAACGAGATATGAGCCATATGCTCATATTCCTACATGAGCTAATGTACATTTGGACCAATATAAATAGAGTGCACTAGTGTACATGGGTGCACATGGGATGTATGAGTTCATTCATATCGGCCCACGTATGCATGGCTCAAGTAGGAATATGAGCCTACGACTCATATCCCGTTTACCCTTTTTAATATTACTAGTAAATTTACGTGCGTTGCACGTAAAATAATTTTTTCTTCTTATGATATTAATGTAAAATTGTTTAAATATTTAAATATATTTGAATCAAAATGTATTATATATATGTTATATTTTAATTAAAATTTGTTATATATTTTAATTATAATTTGTTATTAATATATTTCTATTTTTCATAAAGAATTTTGAAAATAGTTAGCCGTCTAAGTGTATATCCTCACGTAATTAAAAATTTAAAAAATAAATAAATTTAACTAATTGATTAACTACTTAATGTTATCTAATTATAAAGAAACACATCTTCAAACTCATGTGATTAAAGTGGGAGGTATTCTTCCTGATTGGCTGGATTCGAATTCTTATAGTGTTATTTATAATAAATTTAATTTTTTCAACAATTATAGGTGATATTATTTTTTTAGAAATAATTAATTGATGATATACATAAGACTTAGACGGCTCAAGGCGTTTAAGCCTCCTTGTATCAGTAGAGGTAGAGAGATGAGATCCTAAAACTAAATAACCCTAATAATAATCCACCCAAGTCCAGAAAGAAGAATTCATAATGGTCCCATTAATAAGGGCTCTTGATAAAGGCGCTACAAAAATGACTCGGGACAACCCAAATTTTTACTATTGATAATTACAAGTTTGCCACTCCCAAAAATTACTCACCAGCCTGTCCACTTCTAATTGATTTTTTTATAATCAGGACTGTCAAAATTTTGACAGTCCTAACAATTAGTAGTCCTAACAATTGGTAGGACTGACAGTCCGGAAGGGAGGGCTACGCGAGGTGACCGAGGACTGGGCTGCGTGGAGGCCGGAAGGGGGGACGAGGCGAAGGAGCGGGAGGGGGAGGAGGAGGAGGCAGCGGCGGGAGGTGGGGGAGGAGGCGGAGGCGCGCACGGTGGAGGACGGGACCGTTGCTGTGCACGGGGGCGACGGTGAGTGGTGGGGGCGGCGGCGAGAGGTAGAGGACGGGACCACTGCTGCGCGCGGAAACGGCGACAAGCGGTGGCGGCAACGACGAGCGGTGGAGGAACGAGACGGAGAGCATGAGGAGGAAGATGAAGAATATGGACAACCCTAATAAATTTTGGACTAGTCTGAATATTTTTTTTATATAATTTGATTAGCACCAATACTGGACTAGTCTGAGTCTACTTATATCACAAGCCTTAATAAGATGGCTTAGTGCATTCGGTCCCCTCAGTCGTGACGCCACATTATTCCTCCCAATTTCCTCCCCTTCTTCTTCTTCAAGTTTCTCTTGAAACCCTAAAATTCAAGCCGAGATCGAGAGCGCCCCAACGACCAAACCCTAATTTCCGAGCCCAATTCCGAAAAGAAGATGGTTTTCTACTTCAAGGCCCGGCCGGACGTCGGCGACTACACTATATTCATGGGTCTGGACAAGTTTGAGAACGAGGAGCTCATCAAATACGGGTTTCCCGAGGATATTTGGTAAATTCCTGTCAAACTTTTTTTTCTTCGTAAATTTCGTTTTCTTTCGGATTTCGACGCTAAATTGTTATCCATGGCTTAAATTTCTAATTGGTGTGGTTCTGTTCTGACCCAATTATAATTTGGACCTCGAAAGGAATAATAGTCCTTCTATACCGATTGTGCTGGTCGATTTATCTTTCAATTTTGATTATGCTTGTTTACTATTTATAAAATTTTCATGAAAGATGTCATTTTTACAAAAGTATGGATTTTGATCATGACCCGAATCTTATTGGGGCTATTAAAGAAAGATTAGCCCTTTGGTATTGCTTGGTTTATACTGTATAGGTTCATCTGGTAATATTGTGTAACTAAAATTTTATCCACATAATCATGTAACAGGTTTCATGTAGACAAGATGTCCTCAGCTCATGTTTACTTAAGAATGAACAAAGGCCAGACGATCGACGATATAAGTGAAGGCTTATTGGAAGATTGTGTGCAGCTCGTCAAAGCCAATTCGATACAAGGCAATTTTTTTATTTTATTTGCATTATTATGATTATTATTTGGTTTGTTGTAATTATTTTGTAGTGTATACTAACATCCAGGCGAAAGTGCTGATAAAAAATTCTACATTTGCAGGCAACAAGGTGAACAATATTGAGGTTGTGTATACTCCGTGGTATAACTTGAAGAAGACTGCTTCCATGGATGTTGGGCAAGTTGGTTTCCACAATTCTAAAATGGTTAGTAGCTATCTTTCTTACAATACTGTAGTCCTCTCAGGTCATGTGGATAACACATCCGATGATAACTCGAAATGGTGATATATTACCACTTTTGAAAGAAACTGATGATAATCTTTTTGTGATTGTATTTCCAGTGACAATTTGTGCCATTACATTGTGTGAGGTCTCACCCTCTAAGAATGTTATATTCAAAACTAACGATTTTTTTTTTTGTTTGAGTTAGGTTATCATGTTTTGTTAAGTAAGTTGGTAAGTTTTGCCTGCACTCGACGGTCTAGATATCAAAAAGATAATGCATTCTCACTCGATGATATTACAACCTATAACTGAAGATTTGACATGACGTGATATCAAAAGAAACATGAAAATTCGACAGAGGAATACTAACAGAACATGAGAAAAGTAGGGGTCATATGAAACAACAAAAACCTTTTCTGAAGATTTTAATATGCAAATAACATCAATTCATTTGATTGTACCTTTTTCTGACATGTAAGGTAGTTCTTTACAGAGCTATAAAGGAAAAGAAATATGATATGCACTAGAATCAATCTTGTTCTTTGTCATTGTATATTCTCGCTGCATCTTGAATTGTTCAAGTGAACTTTTTTTTACATGCTGGTCCATCAGTTATTCACTTCTTTTAATGCTTTAAAATGCGCTTTTATACGAGAATGTGACATCATAGAGGTATGAAGAACTCAGGACCAGTCAGTCAGTATGATTGCCGTTCCAAATCGATGAACCTGGTGAACTAGCAGTCAGTTATTTATGTTTAGACAACATTGTAGGGTTGCTTGTTGCATTAGTATATAACTTACGAACTTATGTTAATCATTTTGAAAAAAAAGGATTAGAGACCTTATCCGTTAAGTAAGACATGAAATATTGTAGTCCATATAAGGGAAAAAGCTATCAAGTTCATCGTGGAGAATCCTTTTGGTGTGTCGATGAGGGAAATATTACATGATGAAGATATTAAGTCACAAATTGAATAGGTTTTGGTAATTGGATAATGACAAAGTGGAGTCTATGAGATTGAATAATCTTTCTGAGAATCAGAGTTAATTTGAAGATAGAATGCAAGGTGTGGTAGAGAGGTGGAAAATTGGCCATTAAAAATGCCAAGATATTGTAGGGAGGCTGGAATATGACTTGAGTTTGTTGACTGTTGCTACAACATACTTGGGTGAGATGATGTAGTAGTTGCTATCAAGGTTTTAAAAGGATCGACGCGCATTTGAGGCGCAAGGGTCCTCTGGAGCCTAGGCGTGAGGTGCACTTGAGGCGCAATGGTCCTATGGAGCATAGGCACGAGGCAAACATTGAGGCGCGGACTTCAACAAAGTGAGACACATTGCCACAAAACTGTGCAAATAATATAGTTTGATATACAATAGTACCTTGATAATTTAATACCCGATAAATTAATAACCATGATTAAATTATATTTTTGGCCAGTCCCGACTTGGGGATAATGTGCTAAATTAGTCATTTGCTAAATTCTCATAAGTTTCCCTGTCTCTTGTTAAGTCGAAAGGAAAAAAAGAGAGCCCTAAACTCTCATTGTCTTTCTGTGTTCTTCTCGTTATCTACCATTTGAACTTTTTTCTCTATTTTTTTCTTCAATTTTTTATTTATTTTTCCCATTCTCACATTTCTTACTTTTCATTTTCATTTTCTTCGTCTTATCATCTACCATTTGAATATTTTCTCGTCTTTTTTCTTTTCAATTTTGATCTGTTTTCGCATGATCTCCTTTTCTTTTTATTCTCCTTCTCATTATATGTCATTGGATATTGTTGCTTTTCTTCAATTTTCTTTCCATGATAAAGCATTGATGTTTCTTTTCAAATTTTTTTTTTTTTTTGGGGGGGGGGAGAGGGGGGGGGGGGGGGGGGGGGTGTATTAACATGATAAAGCATTGATGTTTCTCTTACAGTAGTTTTACCGTTTTGATTAGTAGTTCATGGTGTCTGTTTTTGGTGAAAAATGTATGGATTGCTGCTATAGGAAATTGGAAAAATAAACTTCACTTGTTACTCTCTCTCTCTCTCTCTCTCTCTCTCTCTCTCTCTCTCTCTCCACGAATGACTGCAATGGGGGGACATTGTCGACCTGCATCTAGTCTTTCTCCTTTCTTCTCTTTGTTCTCCCCTTCCCTTCTCTCTTCCTCATCCTCCCCATTATCCGCCTGCTGCTCCACCTCTCCTATTTTTCTTGCTCCCACTTCCTCCCCATTCCTCCATCCCAACATCCTTTCAGATTTTCAGACCGAGGCAGCAACTGTAGCATGCCTGAGGGCAGGTTGGTATGAAAGCTAAGGGGTGGAGGAATTGGGTTAGGAGGTGAACAACAGAGGGGGATGAGTAAGACGATTGCCATCCTAGTGGAGGCATCATCCACTACCTGTTGTCCTCCTGCAATTGGTTATTCATAGGAGCGGGGAGGAGAGAGACAATTGACTTCTGTTTTTTTTTTACTTGTGAGAAGTTAGAACACTGTTGTCACTTCATAACTTCTTTGTTGTATATGAATTATGAAGTTATGAACTCATCCATAGTATTTTTAAAAAAGGTTCAGGGAGGGAACTTGAGAAAACATTGGTTTGGGGGTGGGGGGGGGGGGGTGGTCCTGTAAATTACTCTTTTTAGCCATGTATGAGATGGAGCTTACAGGTCTCTCTCTCTCTCTCTCTATATATATATATATATATATATATATATATATATATATATATATATATATATATAATGTGAACTAGAATTTATATAACGTGAACTAGAATGTAAGTTGTATTACATAATTTATATTTGTATCTAAAGTATCAAAAGATGTAGTTATATAAGTAGAGTTATCAGATTCTTTGTAACGTAAAACCTTTTGTCTCAAGCAAATAATAAACTCGATCTTTCAGTTTTTGTAGTCCAAACCAAATGTCCTCAAAGTTGGTTGGTATCAATGGCGCGGCATTGCTAACACCCTTATTTCTAGTAGTTTAAGTCGAAGCCAACTTTAATAGTATCGTGGAACTCAATATGGTCCTTCCTTGTGAAAGCAAAGTGACTTCTTATCGAAACGGGAATCTTGCAATCATTTGCTTCTTTCAATTTTGAACCTTCGTGATGCGGTAGTAAGTTAAGATGCAGCAGTAGTTGTGCAATCAAACTTTTAGTGTAAGACCATGCCAGAACATGGGGTTGCACAATTTCCTAATTTTCAACTCATGTAATTTTAACAAACTATCGTAGTTGGAGTTTGATACTGACATTTGCTGGGACTAACCCTCTCGCATGTTTACAGGTCCGTACAGTGAAAGTGGAAAAACGCCTTAATGAGGTTGTTAATAGGTTGAACAAGACAAAAGTTGAACGGAAAGCAGACTTGAAAGGTAAAGGACAATCCCCGGCTATATTCTATCACAGTGCTGGCTGTTTTCCGGAAGTCCTGATTGGTCATATCTTATATTTCTGGTGCTATGCATATCTATTTGGAAGAAATAGTTAGGAACTTTCTATCTTATTCTATTATTAGATCATTGGAGTCCTTTTCGATTTGTGGAGTCTGCTGGGTGCCCATAGGAAAATTTTCAGTTTATATAAGGAAAATGACAATTTATTTTCCATATACTAATTTAAGCATTTTTGTGCGCGGACGTAGGGCTAGAAAGTTGCACTTGGTAATTGGGGAGCTGTTAGATACTAAGATTAGGAAGGTTGCAAGTTGTTCTGTAGGAAGTACTGGTAACGTGAATACTGTAACAACTGTAACCATGGTTTGAAGCTTAATTACTGATTAACTATATAGCTGCCCTTGTAAATTATGCTCCTTCAATTATGTCCTTGTAAATTGAGCATGTAAATTGTAGGCCACTCAACTACTGTAAATATGGTTTAATTACTTTTGGTATCACTTGTGCCTTTGCGAACAGAGCATGTCAAGATTTCCGTCTTGTTTTAAATGCAAAACGTCCAACTTTAATCATTAGAAGCCCATGTTTAGCTTTTTTATGTGCAGTGTTATCTTGATATATCTGTGTGAGCTACTTCTATAAATGGTAGACTCTATTAAGAGCTGAATGCTATGCCTTCTTTTCTACAATTTGTAATTGTGTTGACCTTTGAGGATTATTTGAATGTTAGACCATGCTCAATGAATATTAGTTCGTGTTTAGAATAATGTTTATATGCTGGTTGTTATCCCTCGTTAAACCAGTAATTTTTTCCCTTCCAGTGGAGTCCTTACCCAAATACCATCTAGAAGTATTAATGTGGCTCATAACTTGGTCTTTCAATAGTCTGCCTCTTCAAGCATGTAAATGTTGATACAGTCATTATCCACTCATGTCGCAATGTCGCCTTTGTTATAGTCTCGTGTCTTCATCAAGCATGTTGATGATGATACCATCATTTTCCTCAGCTCTGTGATTGCTGTGTTGCTTGTATCTTTTATGCATTTGTAATTTGTTCTCTTCGGCTGCATGCACCTGTCAACTTACTTTATTTTTTTTTAGTTATAAAAAAATTATACATACGACAATCTCCAGGAATTGCAATTGTTTCCATAGCTTCTTGTTGAGAATGAAATCACCTACTTCTCTCATTTGATAGTTTCATTGAAATTGTGTTTACATATTAGCTGATGTGCTTATGTATTTTCTTCTGCTCACTCTTTGTTGTATAATACTTGGGATGAATCAGCGAAGTTATTTTTCTTGCTTGTTCTCCTGGACAGCTGAGCGAGAAGCAGTCAATGCTGGGGAAAGAGCTGAAAGAAAGCTTCAGTTGAGAGATAAAGTAAGTATTTCTCTATGAAGATTAAGAGCTAGATATTAGTTGTGACAGTTTCTTGCAATGGAGCAAAATCTATTTTGTATCTGTACTATGACTCACTTTGTCATTATGAATGAAATCAAATTGTTCTTTGTTAATTACCGCATAGCTAAAAAGAACATGTTTTAGGTTTCACAAACCATCTCTCATGTTTATGTATATTGTGCAGAAACGAAGAGAAGAGATGGAGAGGCTTGAGAAGGAGAAACAAGCAGAGATAAGGAGTTACAAGGGCCTCATGGTCTCGGACAAGATGACCTCAAATAAACAAATTGCATCTGCTAGTAAATCTTTGCAGGAACTGGAAGATGATTTCATGTGAAATTAGTTATTCACTCTTTTGCAGGGATCAAATGTGAGAAGCTCCTAGGTACGGGACTGAGGTGAGAGCTGTAGTGCATGGGGGATCTGAAGATCAGTCCACCTGTATCAGTGACCTAAATTACGTTTCCAAAATGTCAATATGATGCATTCCAGCTAGTTGTATGTCTTGGAAAAAAGGCCAAAATGCCGAAAGAAATTCTTTCACCCTGAATCTGTGATTGAGAGATACATGTGTTCCTTTTTTTAAAA
The DNA here is from genome assembly GCA_036927795.1 of Iris macrosiphon. Classification (NCBI taxonomy): domain Eukaryota; kingdom Viridiplantae; phylum Streptophyta; class Magnoliopsida; order Asparagales; family Iridaceae; genus Iris; species Iris macrosiphon. The sequence continues at coordinate 21,078,449 of JAYESA010000009.1, read as the reverse complement.
TTCTGTTTACAGCTTCAGTTGCTCTTATTTGATGTTTTGTTTTTCTCAGTCTGCAGGTTATATACCATCCAGAACCCACTCGTTGATGCCACTGAAGACGAATATCTTGAATATCACATAAAGATGGATTATTGAGGCATGAACTATGCTTTTTCCAGTTTTATCTATTTTGAGATTCGTAGCCTGCATTAACGCATTTCACGTGTGTTGATGTTACGGTTAGGCCTGACCTGGTGTTGATGCACAAGGCTCGACCTGGCAGGCAATTTTTTTTTATACCCGTCCCAAGCTTGCTACAGTTCTTTATATATTTTTTATTTTGTGATGTTACTTCCACTTGCACAAAAATATTCCAACCATGACACTAACATTATGTCTTTGTGCACCTGAGTCACCTGACCATTTAAGGCCCGCTTAAGTATCCGAAACCATGACCCTGATATTGTTTGTGCGTGCACTTGACCACCAATGGCCAGTTTGGCTGCACAATTATGCCAAAGAGATTGGGTGTTTCTGTAATGATTCTTTGGTCCCAGGTCTAACCTTATACACAGGAAACTTGGATGTGGGTTGGTATAATTTTGGACTGCCTATTTCTATCGGCTAGCTTTTAGGATGAACTTGCTTTAAAAAAATTTAAAAGGTGCAATCTTCTATAAATTGAGATCTAATTTCCATTTGATCAGTAGTTAAAAATGCCTTTCTGAGATAATTAATTTTTTTTTCTTAGCTGCAGTATTGTTCCATCCTTTACTATTTTTTTTTTCTTTGGGTTATCAATTGTTGTTGTAATAACCAAAGGTGTGGGAGTCTATCCCAAGAGTGGCATTGACCTGCTAAATCCGGCTAGTGCACCGTCTCCTCCACACCAATGAGCTTCTGAGGCTGAAAAGGAATCCTTCTATCGATCATAATCATGTTTCCTTCGCCTCATTGCAGGCCTCTATACTCTTCTTGTTTCTGTCTTCCATCACCTCATTTCAAAGAAATCTTTGGAGACTCGCTCTTTAAATCTGAACACTCAAGAACTCTGATAAAATGTTAAATCTCCCATGGCAGACCAGAAAACTTATCCTGCACTGAACAATACTGAAATTTGGTTTTGTGTGATCTTCACTTAACTACAGTTTTGTATCTCGAGGAGAGAGATTTTTCATTCAGCTGAATAAACATTTCAGTTCCTGGATATAAAGCACCAAGGATTTCACCATATTTCAACATAAGTGCATAGATTACAAGTATTATTGGGGCAATTAGAAACGGGAACAAATGAAGATGAAATTGTTAAATTTACTTCAGGTACAAAGCAGATTTTCCATGCACTGCTGCAGATTTTATAGCACAGGGAGTGGCACTAATGCTAATGGCAACAAGATTTTATGAATAAAATCAAGAGGGTGCCGCCTTGATCCGAGAGTTCTTTCGCAATAAATTGCACATCACTGCAACTTAATCAGATTAAAACTTAATCAGATTAAAACTCAATTGTTGACCAAAGCTTGGACAATTCTTTCACTTCCCCATCCTCCAACATAACCACCACCAACCTGTACAGATAATATCCTAAGGATCCATAGTGGGTTCAACTAAACCTGATAGGATGTTTGATTTCTTACTCGTCTAGATGGGCAGCTCATATTCTCATGTCCCAATCAGGTTTACCAAGTATATATTGGCTCTGACAAAGAGAATATGTATGTTATACGAACTTTTTCCATTAAGCTGTAAGTAGATATAAATCATATAGCCTAGTAATATAACAAGGCACATGAACCTCACTGCCAGTTAAAACAATTTGCATCAGACATTGGGCACAATTAATTAGATTCAGCTGTGTAGTTGTCTGGTTGCGTGCGGGGGGGGGGGGGGGGGTCGTGTTGTACAACGAGATATAGAAGGGGTGGGAGAAATTTTGATTTGAGGCGTACTTAAAGGAAACATCAGTTACTAGTAGACCTATAAATAAAGTAATTGCTAAAATCTGGCTGAGCTTTACTTCCTGCCTCTGACACGAAACATGGACACAACACCAGCTCTGGAGCATCCATCTTTCCTAGCTCGAAACCTATTGTAGTGCTCTGCTTTTCGCGGTCCACTACGTAATACCTGCGGCTTGTGACTCGGTTGAAAACTGAGTATCAGAGAAACCTTACGGCCCAATCGATCACGGACGGAATGCAATGAACTTTTCCAACTAATGGATCGACTTTTATTAGAATAAGTCAAGGAGTTTTCGTTGGATGTTTTTGCTGCTTGGTTTTGATGAATTTGTTTTCGTGTTACTTTTGATGATTGATTTTCCTTGTTCGCTTTCATCGTTTTTCATATTCATTCTGAATCTTGAGAGAAAGAGATCGAAGGATGCTAACCAAGTGTTGGTGCAATTTCGAGACACATAATCAAGGAGTGATTGTTGCGTGAAGTCTCTCTCGAATAGATTCGTTCCGGTGAGTGGCTTCGGCCCTTCGATGAATCCTTTTGTCTTCCTGCCTTAACAAAAGATATCTTGACATGCTAAATGTATGTCCCTATGCTCAATGATGCCACAATAACATAAATAAGATAAAAGAAATTGAATCAAATGTTAAATTATTGAACTGCTGCTTTACTTGTTTCATGATGAAGAACTGTATGCTTGAAATATAGAATTGTCGCTAAACCTGTTCAGATAATTGATACATGTTCCTTATCGTATTGCTGCGCACAAAGAATATATAAAAAACCTCTTATGGTTTGAAATCGATCGATATGACT